>BPLS01027160.1:2004-12676 GCA_019656275.1 Rhododendron kiyosumense
ATGGCAGCCACCACCACCATCTCAGAACTTCCAGATTATGTAATTTTCGACATTCTAGTAAGAATGCCTGATATCAAGTGTCATTAGATGCAAACGAGTGTGCAAGAAGTGGCCAACCTAATTCTCCGACCCTGCTTTGCCAAATTGCATAGCTCGAGGGGGTCTCTTCCTCCGAGTCTTATCTTCTACAGTCCCCCTGATGGCCCCACCAACCCCGCTTGCTTCGGCATTCTCGAGCTTGACGAAGACCTTGACCGTTTAGGCCGCCAAAACGCCACCCTGACATTCAGATCTGGGACGCGTGAGGGCTATAAAAGTATAAAGTACTAGTAATAGGAGCGTGCAATGGGTTAGTTTGTTTGAATGTTGTTAAGGATATTGTGGTGTGTAACCCAATTCTTCAAGGACGACCACCTTTTGTCCTTCCAAAACTGCCACATGTCTTTAGTAGTAGTAGGTCCAGATTCGGGTTTGGGTTTAGTCCATTGAGTGATGAATACAAGGTCTTGAGGTGTAATGAAACGTATAAAGACCGTATTATATATCGATCGACGTTTGTACCCTTGGGAAGGATGATACATGGAGGAACATCGGAGGAGGAGGGCACAACGGAAAACCATTCCCTCGCTGTTATACGTCCCTGGTGCTGATTTTGTTTTTTTGAATGGTGCACTTTATTGCCTAGGGTGGGACATGGGTTCAAGATTCTTATGCTATTTTGATGTGGAGAATGAGGAATTGGGAAATATGTCATTGCCTAGTCACATCGATGATGGTATGTTGCGTCTTGGAGTTCTGGATAATCTTTTATACCTTAGCAAGGTCCGTCAGTCAAGTACTCATGTAAATGTGTTGGTGATGAGTGATTGCATACCTGCGGGAGCTTGGACATTGAAATGGGTTGTTAAGCTACCATATCCTCATGAGCTAGTTGAACTGATCAGACCGATAAAAATTTTGCAAGACGAAACCGTATTGATGATTGCTTCCAACAAATCATCTTACATCGACAAAGTTCTTGTATCTCATAATCCTCAAACAGGATTAACAGAGATAATTAAGTATCACGAAGTTCTGTTTTGGACCAAATCAATTGCTCATACACTAAGCTTCCTCTGCCCACCATGGTTGCTTTGAAGGGTAACAGGTAAGAACTTCACGTCGATGTGAGTTACAAGATCATGTGCTTGTTTGGGCTAGGTTTTTTTTTTTTTTTTTAAGGTAGTTTCATGGTCTTGGTATGGCATTTCGATTGCGTGCATATTGTTCAGTTTTTCGTTGGCACATTTTAAAAAGGTTAATGATAAAGTCATATGAATACTTTTTATAATTCCATGAAAGGTAACTTGACATTTTTATCCTCACCAAGACACGAGCCACCTTGAATGCTCAAAGTAGTACATACATGTGTATTTCTTTTGGTTGTTTCCAGATGGAATATATGTTCATATGAATAACTAGTATATACATATGTATGTGCATCCACATGCGCGCTCTTGCATACATATGTTCTGTCGTGTACCCGCCTATCTGTTTCATCTTTTATTTAGAATTGTTGTGTTCGTATACCTTTTAAGATAAAAAGTGATCTTTGGTTTTGTGAGTACTTCGATTGTTCGCTTGTGATTTTGTTTTCTTAATTTGGTGTCCATGACTTTTCCCAACAAACTAAGTACATTGTTTTGTTACTGTTTTTTTTTTTTATCGGCAAAAGTAACATTCTGTTAAGAAAACTTGATGAGGGTACATTGTTGAATGAATCATCGTGCTAATGTTTTGTTATTGTTTATAATTTCTTCAATTGTTCAGATCATGTCCATTCTTCAACAAATCATGGCCGGGTTGCATCAGAATTGAGGTTGAAATTAGGTTGAGGACGAGGGACTACTCTTTCCATCTTCGCTGCTTATGGATCAGTTCTTGTGCCTACTTTTCAGTATGATTTACATGAAGTTTCTTTCTCTATGTTTTTGGCTTTTATTTTTAGATGGGGGGATTGAAGTGTTTTTCTTTCTTTAAATTCTTTGTTAACCGCCAAAACCTTCAATTTACTTTCTATATGTAAACACTAAGCGACTCAATCCTAGTCATTTACTAAACAACCTCTTTAATCGGACCAAACTAGCTTTTGTTAAACAAGCCGAGCTCTATCTGGCCGAAAGCTCAAGTTCAAGCTTGGCATAACATCTTAGAATAGGATAATCGATCTAGACTTCTGCCACTGAATTTGGAACTTTTCTAACTTCTTTTAGTTTGTACCAAAGAAGCGCGCTTATCATCTGGAAACAGAGAAGTAGTTTCTTTTGGCCGTATCCTTGAAGATCTTATTCACAAACCAGTACCTCTCCCTATGGTTACAAGGAGTAGGAATTAATGGAAAAAAAAACCCCGAAAACTTTTGTGTTTGTACCCAAAAATGACCGCCCACTAAAAAGCCTGCGCTTGCTGCCGGTCCCTTGTATTTTTGGTGTAACCGAACTTGGGAAAACTTGAAGAAAACCATGTACTTCATGGCAGTTACTTTTGGAGTTCATGGGACACTTGACAAGGTACAATTCATTGGCCAATTTGCCTTCAAGCACTTCTCGTGCATGTTGCAAAGTGGGGGTAATGGGATTATGGCAAGTAACTGCCATTTTCGGGTCCATAAAAAGAGACTAGAGGCCAGGGCACACGCGATGCGTGTGTAAGTCGGATTTTGACAATTGCTTCCCATTTATTGTTTGATTGAATTTTTCCAAATTTTAACAATAGCTTCCTGTTTATTGTTTGATTGAATGTCAAAATAAGACTTGCATACGCATCGCGTGTACCCGACCTCTAATCTTTGTTTATCCCTTGCAATAGCAAAGGACGGAACATGCATTGGTCCCATAGATACATATGTTTTTTATTTCTCGCGAAAAGTAGACAAACACATGTGGTAACCTTAAAAAACTAAAAATAAATAAATAAAGGAAATGTAAACAAAAACTCAACATATGTTGAACAAAAAATCAACAGCTTAAATGTGTCTTATTTTTTACTAATCAAAAATTACGAAAACTAAAAAAAATCAACATCTTAAATGTGGAAATGTGTTGGATGGTAAAATTAGGAAAATTGAACAAAAAAATTGACAGCTTAAACGTGTCCTTTTTTTTTTTACTGATTTAAAATTAGGAAAACTAAAACTCATCCTATGTGGAAAATGTGTTGGATGGTTAAAATTGGAAAACTGAACAATTAATAATTTAAAATTAAGAAATCTTTAAAAAAGACTCAACATCTTAAAAGTGTTTTCCTTTTCCTGAACGGGCAGGAAGAACTTGGTAATGGACACTTATGGAGAAAGTGGTCAATTGCACAGATGAACAACAGTTCACTACGGGACGAAAACAGAGGATGGAGAATGGACAGAGCTAAACAGAGGATGGAGAATGAACAGTTCCGGTGTATGGTAAACTGTTCCGGAGTTTGATAACCGCTAAAGGTTTGTACATGGCTGTGTCGTGTCCATGGTATTTTACTGTTTTGCCCATATGGTTATTAGGTGTAGTGGTGAAGTACGCTGTAATATACCCTTTGACTGTGTGGCAATTTTGGAAGGCTAAAATATGAGTCAGCTTCAAAGGAGAGTCCTCACCAAAAGGGGCTCTTGGCTCTCCCTCTATATATTAGAATAGAAGATCAAGATCAGAGAAAAGCCTCCAAATCAACACACAAACTTCAAGCTCGCGCTTCAATTATCTTTCTTTCGGCTCTGGCTTCACTATGTTTATTTTCTGCACATTTCAATTTTAGCAACTCCGTAGTCGCACATAACTTTTATTATTTCAGACAACGGGAATCCCGAGCATTTCCGTTTCAGCGGCATTTTTTTAGCACCGCACTCATCTCTTCGATCAACAACGGAAAACCTCGAGTGTTTTCCATTCCATTCCTATGACGTTTACAACGTTCGAGTACCACGTTCATTCCTCTCTTTACGTCACTTTGTGAAAATGGTAAAGTCCTATTGCGCTGAGGCAAAAAAAAAAACGGCGGTGAATTTCATCAGCTGCACACAACTTGTTTGTTTAGAAGTCAAAGTCAGGCTCTGTAGCCTAATTCACGTTTGGATCACATCACAATCTTGACATGCCCGTGCATCTCAATCACATGACCAAGGCATATGTGTCGCTTTTTTGAGGGAAACATTATACTCCTATATGTAACCAAATAATGGGATGCGTGGAAGAAATCGAAACGCATTCATTAGCCTCGATACAGGAAATTGCCAAATACAACTACTACTTTGCCCAGCCATGTATGTATCTCCTCCGGAGTACATCCTTGTTGGTTTACTATGCAACAAAAAATTGCTTTCAGAAAGCCCTATTATGTGGCAGATGATGCTTCTTTTACTAGAGCAATCTAAGCCAAGTTCAAGTGAAATATAGAACAAGATAACTAAACCTCCCAGCTTTCCATTCACCATTCTCCCCTGGCCAAAAAAGTAGTTATAATAGTTAGCTCTTTCATGCCGATCCGGAGTCCCTACAGTGAGGGAAAGGCACTGCAAAGTGCAGCGCCTCAAAACGACATTGTTTTGGGGTGTGTTGGGATAACGGTAGATTAACGCTACACGTTTTGGCCGTCAAACACCACCCCCCCCATCTCTCTCTCTCTCTCCATTGAACTGTATGGATTTGGGTCCTCCTCTCCCGGTTAAATTTGGGTCTCTTCAACCAACACAATCCTTTGTCGGTCATGTAATCCTAAAATTCCACAAAAAAACTTTCAAATCCTTCTCATTAATCGGAACAAGACGTTCTGTAGCTTTTTATTTTGGTGGTGTATCCTAATCTCATTCGGCCTTGAAAGCATTTTCGTCAATTACTGAAATCCCCAATGAACCAAAGTTCGGACAAACCCAGACATACTGGTGGGTTTAGAGGTAGATTAAGAAATTAGAATTGAACGTACAAAATTAGTAAACTGAAAAAAAAAAACATATTGATGGAATTTGTTTTGCAAAGGGATATAAATTGGTAGTGGCGGAATGGTGGTGGTAGTATCAGTGATGGTAGTGGCGGCTGGAGGGGTGGCGGTGGTGGTAGAGTTGTGAGGACAATGATGGTAGTGGCGGCTAGAGGGGTGGTGGTAAAATTTTTCAAAATTTTTTTCAAATTGCAATCCAAACAAAACATTAATCACTCACTTATTATTTAATTCATTCCGTGTTAAGTGCTAAAAAAAAGCTATCAAATAACCCTTGAGTTCCGCCATTGCCCACTCCCTCCTTATTCCCACGGAATCCCTCACCTCCAATCTCCACTGGAAATGGATTTGGCGCCTTCCGTGTACCTATCGTATCCAGCACTTCATCTGGCTTGCTGTCCAGGATCGTCTTCTTACAGGTAACAATCTTTTTACTCGTCATATCACCTCCTCCCCGGACTGTAGTCGGTGCCCTTCTGTGTGTGAGAATGCCTGTCACGTTCTTCGCCACTGCAGTCGAGTTGTGTCTATTTGAACGGCAATTCATTTTCCCTTGCTTAACTCTCACAACAACTCCTTTGACTGGATCTATCACCAATCCAAGGATTTTGGGTACCCACTGTATAAACTTTATATCCATCTCAAAATCAATTGGCAATGAATAGAGAGGTCTCAAATATTATTAAGTGATCACTCATTCCACTCACTCTATTTCCTAAACATCTCCCCTCATGTGCAGCCGCGTTTGAGGTCTGTCACGTATGACATTTCTTGGTCCAGGATAAACCCAAGGGGCAGATAAATGGCATAGACCCACCAGGCGACCGCCTAGGGCTTCTAATTTAAAGCCATTAATGATGGGCCCCAAATAATAGAAGTATGTAGACCATATTATAGCAAGTCCAAAGTAGCACCAGCGGCAAGCATGTGTGGATGAGGTGCGGATTTGTTTCCTTCCCCTTTCAATTTTAAGCATCAATTTTAGAACCTTTACAAAAAACAAAAAAAAAAAATGGTTGTGAAAAGCTACTTATGAGGCTCAAACTCACAACAATAGGCTCTAAAGTGGCAGCTACAACCACTCTGCCAGACTTTGTTTTGTTTCCTACATCAAAACACTAATTAATACACTAGAAATAAGAGGCCCCATTTTCAACCACCGCTCAGGGCCTCAGAAATCTCAGGGCCAAGCCTGTACGGGATGGCCTGGTTTTGGCAAAGGCAAAAAATGTGAACAAGTTGGAAATTGAAGTTGATGCTTTGGGTGTGGCACAGTTGATTGGTGATCATCACTCGACAAACCACCCACTTGGTAACATTTTACTTGATTGTAGGTCCCTCCTAGAAGAATTTGAAGCGGTGTCCATCAAGCATGTCTACCGAGAAGCAAACCATTGTGCGGATGCATTGGCAAATGACGCACCTATTTCGGTGGGAGATTTTCATATCTACCCTTATATGCCTAACTATATTTCTAGTTTATTTTATGCGGATTTGATTGGGGTTGTATACCCCCGGTTTATAAACTCTTAATTTTTGTTTAATGCATCTTCTATTACCAAAAATAAAATATAAAAAAAATACCCCTTTGAGTAGCATATAAATTGGGTTGGTCATTAAAATTTATTAAAAGGTAGCTTCTTGAGCCGCAAGTGATTATTTTCTCTTCACATACGAAAATCCTCGAGTCGTACAAGTTTGGAAAGGATATCTGTGAATGGAAATAAATCTTTCCAAGTTTCCATAATGTAATAAAATTGGGACTCCTCTAGGCTAATGAATCCTTAATTAGCCCACTCTGTATCCTGGCTAGGGTTCATGCAGTGGAAGTTCAATCCCATGAGCATCTAGGAGAAGAAGAAAAAACTCCCAGATCAGATCACAGTGTGAGGGTTCCTTTTCTATTTTTATTATTGAATCATCTACTTTTCCCCGGCCCCCCTCTCTCTGTCTCTCATGGCAAAGAGGGGAGTTAACAAAAAGAGTCGTTCAATGATCAAAAAACAAAAAGAGTCGTTCTGGTCCACCACCACCGCGGAACAGAAGGGGTAATATTGCTGCCGCAGCAGCCACCACCATCTCAGAACTTCCAGATGATGTAATTTTTGACATTCTTGTAAGAATGCCTGATATCATGTCCGTCATTAGATGCGAACGAGTGTGCAAGAAGTGGCGCAACCTAATTCTCCAACCCTAGCGAGGGCCTTTGGTTAAATCAAGTTAATGTGTGGGTGATGAGAGATTACATACCAACGGGGGCTTCGACATTGAAATGGGTTGTTAAGGACGTACCATATTCTTTTGAGCTAGATGGACAGATCCGACTGATAAAAATTTTAAAAGACGGAACCGTATTGATGATTTCTTCCAACAACGAAGTTCTTGCACATAATCCTCAAACAGGATTAACAGAGATAATTAAGTATCACGAAGTCTATTTTGGACCAAATCAATTACTCATACACCAAGCTTCCTTTGCCCAACATGGTTGCTATGAAGGATAACAGGTAAAAACTTCACGTCGATCTGAGTTGCAAGATCTTGTGATTGTCTGGGCTAAGGTTTTGCTGTTTTTTTTTTAAGGTAGTTTCATGGTCTTCGTATAGCATTTCGATTGCGTGCATGTTGTTCGTTCGGTTTTTCATTGGCACATTGTAAAAAGGTTAATGATAAAGCCATACGTGCGAGTACTTTGAATAATGCTGCGAAAGCTATTGTGACTTGACATTTTTATCCTTACAAGAGACGAGCCACCTTGAATGCTCAAAGTCTCTTCCTGTCTTATTTTCTCCGCTCCCCATATGACAACTTCCTTGTTCTGCTGTAATATGGGACAGAATGTGCCGGGTAGAACCAATCCGGGTTGGGCACCCCAGGGACACAATGCTACAAGTATGGGACAAGCGCACGCCACTTGGCGTATGCAATAAAGTTATTTACTGTTCATTAGGGGAAAGCCGTCTCTCAACATAGAAGTGGATGAAAACATGACGGGGACCATTCGCAGTATCGAACGCTTTCGGGGTGTTATGTACCCTAATTATAAGGGGGGAAAATACAAATAAGTTAATTTTGACCAAATAAAAACCATATACAACTCTTTTGGTTGTTTACGGATGGAATATATCTACATAATAAGTGAGAACGGTTTTTGAATCTTATCTCTCTATAAATCTTAACCATTGATTTGCTCCATAAATCCTACAGCTCTCCTCTCTTACTCAAACAATATTAATTGCACAATTGCCACTAATTAGATCTCACATTGGCATGGACAAACCCTAGTGTTCATATGAATAACAACTACTATATACATATGTATGTGCATCCACACGCACACATGCATACATATGTTCTGCCGTGTATCTGCCTGTTTGTTTTATCTTTTATTTAGAATTGTTGTGTTTGTATCCCTCTTAAGCTGAAAAGTGATCTTTGGTTTTATGAGTACTTCGTTCATTCGTGATTTTGTTTTCTTAATTTGGTTTCCATGACTTTTCCCAACAAACTGAGTACATTGTTTTGTTTCTGTTTTTTTTTTATCGGCAAAAATAATATTTTATTAAGAAAACTTGATAAGAATACATTATTGAATGAATCATCGTGCTAATATGTTATTATTGTTTCTTTCTTCAATTGTACAGATGTCCATTCTTGATCAACAATCACGATCGAGTTGCATTAGAATTGAGGTTGAAATTAGGTTGAGGACGAGGGACTTTTTCCATCTTCGCTGCTTATTGATCAGTTCTTGTGCCTACTTTTCACTATGATTTACGCGAAGTTTCTTTGTTTATGCTTTTGGATTTTTGTTTTTTATTTTAGATGGGGATAGAAGTGTTTTTCTTTCTTTAAATTCTTTGTTGAATGAGTCGAGTTTAGTCATTTCCTAAACAAGCCTCTTTAATTGAGCCGAGTCTCTGTTAACGAACCAAGCTTTTGTCAAACGAGTCGAGCTCTACTCAAGCTCACGCTCGGCATAACATCTTAAAATAGGATAATCGATCTAGACTCCTGCCACTGAGTTGGAACTTTTCTAACTTCCTTTAGTTTGTACCAAAGATGCTTATGGTGTTCATCTGGAAACAGAGAAGTAGTTTCTTGTGTTTATCCTTGAAGATCTTATTCACAACCCAGTTCCTCTCCCTATGGTTACAGGAGTGGGAACGGGAAAAACCCCGAAAACTTTTGTGTTTGTACCCGAAAATGACCGCCCGCTAAAAAGCCTACGCTTGCCGCGGATCCCGTGTATTTTTGATGTAACCGAACTTGGGATCGATTACTTGAAGGTAAAGGGTTCAAACCAAATTAGTACATAAATGGTTTCCTGCTGCGACAATTTGCAGCTTTTTATTTTCTCCCATAGCCCACTACATTTCGGTAACTGGTTGTTGAAAATCATAAATAATATTTCGGTGAATAACTGTTGAAAATAAGATTATTTTTCGGTAACTACATGTCAAAAATATGTTAAACTTCTGGTAAACAACTGTCGAACATATATTTTCGGTAAATAGCCGTTGAAAAAAATTTAATATTTCGGTAATTGAATGTTGAAAATGTATCTCAATTTCGGTAACTAACTATCGAGTATAATTGAAAATTTTTAAAGGGCTATAAGAGAAAATAAAGGGCTGCGAATAGCAGCGCTACTCAAATTGATATCTCATGAACAAATTGCATAAGTGAAAGTACACGGAGACCCCCTCAACTATGTTTTTTTCTCATGAAGACACCCTAACGTTTAAGATTGTCCATACAGACCCCCTCTACTATATGAGATGAAAAATTGGGTAATTCTATTAACGGAATGAAGGAAAATGAAAATTCTACCCCTACAAAATCGTCCACACTGACTCTCCAATCTATAAAAATTACCCACACTAACCCCTTCATCTTAACAATGTTTTTGATAGAATGGTACTGATTGGTTTACGGTTATAGTCGAGGGGGTCTATATGAGCGATTTTAAATATTAGAGAGTCTCCATATATAGAAAAAGGGCATAGTTGAGAGGGTTTCTGTGTACTTTCACCTTGATCCTTTTGAGTTTGTGGGAGTTAAGTGATCAACTTTCATAGTTCGAAATGCCGGCAGAATTAACCCTTTCTTGAGTTTTTTAAGTGGTTTAAGAAATGAAGGTAAATTGACCCGTGGTGGAAATCCCCACAGTGCTTACGTTATTCCATTAATTTGAACTACGCATATTGTATGACTCATCGAGTAGATCACTCATGCCAAAAATTAAATTGATCGAAATCGATATGTATATGAAAAATTGAATTTCGATTCATAAAATAAACGATCGTGAACAATTTAACTTTTAAAATCATTGCCATCCATATTATAAAATGACGCTCATTGGTGCCTTTTGTCAACTTTGTGTTTTGAAATAATTGGCACCTCTGTAGTTTTCTCCGCCCTCTTGGCCCCACAGTGCATTATTCCAATAATCTAAACTGTTCATATTGCATGACTTGCCGAGTACATCATCTATACAAAAAATCAACTTGATTGGTATCGCTATGTATATCAAAAATTGATTCTAAAATGGACGGTTCAACACATTTTAACTTTTTAAATTCATTACCATCCATTTCATAATGGTGCTATCATTGGTGCTTTTAGTCAACTTTGTGTTTTCAAATAATTGGCACCTCTGTAGTTTGCTCCGCCAGTCCGCCCTCTTTGCCGCGCCGCCCCCACAAAC
>BPLS01027160.1:13076-61884 GCA_019656275.1 Rhododendron kiyosumense
TGATTTTTTCTGCAAAATATCAGAATCAAATCTGATCTCTCTCTCTCCCTCTCTCTCTCTCTCTCTCTCGCTCTCTCTCTCTCTATATATATATATATCTCACACACACATACACAAACAGAGAGAGAACCAAGCCGGAGAAGGTGAAGAGAAAGAGAACTTGAGAGAGGAGAGAAAGAGACGTACCAGCAGGCATCGTCTCCGACGAAACACAGTTCGGAAGTAGTCCGTCTCTGAGACCTCCTCGTTGTACGCGATCGGCACAGCCGGGTTCGGCCCATCGTCCTGCTGGACCGGAGTCACGTACGGCCACTCCGGTGGAAGGCTCGGCGAGACTCTCATCAGATCTATCGATTGCTCAGTAGAAGAGAATATGGTCCGCGTACGGAACCTGTACCAGTCCGAGAGACGGTGAGAGATAGTGTGAGATCGAGAGAGAGATCTGTGGGTGTGGGGTGGGTGAGAGAAAGAGTCATTGGTGGTGCGGCGACGTTGGCGTTCCGGCTTTGGTGGTGTCAGCTCCGGTGGTGGAGCGAGTTACAGGTGAGGAGAGTAAAGTTAGAGAGAGAGAGTTGGGTGAATTTGTTGAGGCAGAGTGTTTTTTTTTTTCCCCCCTCTGTCGAGATAGAGACTGGGTGAATTTAACAGCAACATTGTTTTAGTAATTTACTTGGGGGAATGGGTAGATGTGGTAATAAATAATTCTTCCGCCTGTTTTGGGCCCAAAAATATAATCAGAATTGTCTATTTTGTCGAGCTCGTCGAGAATTTCAATTTTGTAAAAATTCATGTTAATCAGATATCGATCAACTTTGTAAATGCCGTCGAGAGACCTTTGATTTGTTGTTGGGCCGAACCATCCATTTTTTGTTAGATCAGGAATTGATCGATATCCGATTAACATGAATTTTTACAAAGTTGAAATTCTATTACTTGATTAATCGGATATCAGATATCGACGGCATTTTCTGCATTTTACTCTCACTCGACAACATAACCCAACTTTTTGCATTTTTCTCTCCTTAATGCTTGATCAACTAATAGGAACTTGCTGATAAAAAAAACTAAAAAGAACTTCCAATAAAGATTTTTAGGACTCTTTTTTTGTTTTGTCTTTATTAAAAAAACGCGTTTGTTAGTTTTGTATCTCACTTTTTACTTTTATCCAAATATTTTGGAAAATATCCACTCTTTAGCAAAAAAAAATTCAAATTTTTATTTTTTTCTAAAAAATTGTTATTTTCCAAAATATTTAGTAAAAGTAAAAAAACCTGACTTGTCTCGTCAAAATGAATCAATAATTCACAAATCTTTGGTACAAAATTAACAAACATGAATTTTCTTTGAAAACGGACAAAAAATGCTAAAAGAAAAAATGCTTCGTGGAACAGGGTCTAAGAACTCTACTATGCGTAACTTGTATTGACATTGTACAGATCGTCATGCGAGATCCATTTTTGGGTCTCATACGAATGATCCAAGCTGTTAATTAATTCTTAAACTTGAATATGGGGTTGATGTGGACCGTTGATCTAGCATTAAGGAAAATAAAGTAAAATAAAAATAAGTTGGGTTATGCTGTCGTGGGGAGGAAACTTGAAAATGAGATTGATGTGGACAGTTGATTTTTACTTGGGCAATCCTATCCAAAAAAGGGGTAATAATGGACTTTTGAATACTGGAGGGGAGCTGAACTCGGAAATAGAATGGTTTTTTTTTATCTGCGGGAAATGGAGGTTGACAGAGTTGTATTCCAGAAAATTGATTTTAGTGTAAGTGGTACTCATATAGTACATACGAGTTGTTAAAAAATGCAATTGATGGCTAGGATTGAAAGGTACCGAACGAATTAAACCAAAAAAAAAAGGAGAAAAAATTTGTTTCAATCTGATCTATCAATTGGATTGTGCTGCATTAATATCACATGGTATCTGATTTGCAAATAGAATTCCTCCAACTTGAGAGAGTTGTCTGTGTACCTCGTTCCAAAAACCTTTTTAAAAAATAAGTATTTATTGAAAAAATTTCAAACTTAAAAGTAATGTGCTTATGAAAATACCCCTCCATGGAAAGAACAAGGAAAATATCTACTGCTCTGTTATCCAGAGATAGAGTAGTTGGGTTTTGGCTATGTAATAGGAGTATCTTTTCTATTGATAATCGCAATGTGATATTATGATGGCTTTTTTCCTAGAGCCTTGAATTTGGTTTGTGGTTAGTGTAAAAGCTGGGGACAACAGAAAGAGGGCAAACTTTTTTTGAATTTTTTAATCCGTAAAAGGAGCAGTTAAAAAAAAATCCGCAAAAGGACAAGTTTTGGGTAGTGCAATTTTTGTATGGCATGTGTGGAAAATGAGAAGATTTTCAGTGGTGCTGTACGGCGCATTTAGGCCATCTATTTCGGTTTTGGACTGCTCAGATTTGGAGAGAGAAAGTGTTAATGTGAGATGAGAGAGAGTGTTTTAATTTAGACCGTTCAATACACTTTTAGATAGCCTGAATGTGTTGCTCGGGCATCACGTTAGTCGGTTGATGTGGTACTCATCCGGAGCCAAAAAATTCCTCGTAGAGAAGAAATAACTAATAAGACGAGAGTTGGTCAATGAAACTGGATAAGCGTGTGTGGGTACAGTGCTCTGTGTGTAGAATCTTTGGGTACCAAACATTTATCCATTAGTGAGTAGAGCTTATTTTGAATTCCATAAATTAACTTTAAGCTATTCCTTATTTTTAAAATTATTTGCTTAGTTGCCCTCGATGAATTAACTCAATCGGATAACTGTAAGTTTGATTAGGGCTTTATTTGGCCTAATAAGTCGAATGGTTTATATTTTTGGGTCATTATTTAAACTTTTTTCGCAATTTTTAGTTTTTAATATTATTGATTCTTCATGATTAGAGGAATCTCAAAGGTAAAAATTACAATCGAAACCTAGATCTTTTGAATAAAGTAAAAAATAAGTTAATAAGTTGATTTTTTTGGTCTTCATTCAAAAAAAATCTGGGTTTCGATCATAATACAAGGTGTTATAATCATTTGTTTAGCTGCCCTCGATTGTATAGTAGTGGTGTAGCATTGGTGGAGTGGTGGATGTAGTGACCCGTAATTTTGGCCCGTAATTTTTTTTTAAAAGAAGTGTTGTGATTATTAGCAAATGGAAATATGAATAGTGTCATGGTTATATGATTATGTGGTTGATGTGAAGGAATCATTAGTGTGGGGGTGAAAGTGCAATAAGTGAATATGTATATATATATGTTGGAATGTGCAGGGAAATCAATTTTTTTTCCCTTTCCCTTTTCTTTTTTTTTCGTTCTTTCTCGGCTCTCTCTGTGCTCCTCCGAAAAACACCCCTCCTCCACTTCTCTCTTCGATTTCATCTACCTAGGGGATGATTCCGGACAAAACCCAAGAATTAAAGTTGTTCTACGGAGCGCGGGCTTTCCGAATATCCAAGAAAAACTACGATCGGGCAACGTGGGCTTCGGTTGACTTGGTCAAAGGGTCGGGTTTTGCTCAAAACCCTTGAGGTAGGGATTTCTTACTCTTGTTATGCGTTTATACGGTGTTTATGCACTTAGATCGTGCCTTGTTTTGTTGTTTGAGGTTGTTCTTTCCATTTTTGAAATTCTGCAGAAACGGGTCACTGTTTATGGGGGTTTTCATTGTCTTAAACTCGGAATTAAATTTTTGTTCCTTCATATGAAATAGAGTAGACTTAGAGCCCGTTCTAGTGCCGCTGGAATCACCCAAAACCGTTGAGAATTGAATTAATGGTGGATTTTAGAATTTTGGCTACGAATCTGTCTCGTGTTCTACTGTTTCTGCTCGTTTTCTGGGTTTGCGCCCAACTTTAAATGGCTGTAACTTTCTCGTCTCATGTCCGTTTTATACAAACTTTATATCGGTGCGAAGATCTTGAAGTTAGCTTTCATTTGCCACCGGAATCGTCAAAAAAATATTAGTACACAGAAAGTTATGATCGTTTGAGTGGAGGTGTATCAATCTGTCACGCAGGTTCGTATCGCTTTGGTAAATGCCTATTTAACCATCCTTGGAGTCCAGATTCGACTAGGGTTCCTTCATGCCGTTTAAGGTTCATTCATTTGCGCAACTTTTGGGATTGGAATCACTCAATAATATTAAGGACTCGATTTATTATGATTTTTAGAAGATTTCCCTTTAATCTGAAAGTCTGGGCAGCGTACAAAGCTGTGTTTTTCGTCGTTTGCTATGGTTAAATGACGTTATTGGTTATGGGTCCTTGTGGGTTTTAAAGATTGGTAAGTTGGTGATGTTTTGGCATTAGAATCATTGAAAAATATTGAGTATGCTATTTTTAATAAATTTTCGAACACGGACTACTCTGCTGAAAATTAGGATATCTGACAATCATTCCTAAGCTTGAAAGATCGTATCGTATGACTCGTCGAACGTATCTGTGCCATTGGTTTTTCGTTAGCATAGTTGGAGTATTGTAGTAAAGGCTATAAGAAATATTGTGACGTGCGTAATTGGTAGAGAAGTAATTGTTTGATTAAATTACTTTTGGATTCGATTGAATGATTTGATGTTTGTGGAACGTGGAATGAACGTTGATGACAAATGGTCACAAAGAGATGGGTTGGTGCTTGTAAATTGGAAACGCAAATTGAAATGTGAATAACAATCGGACACAACGAGAATATTCAGGGCTCTTAAATGAGTAAATGCCTGGGAGCTACATGCTCAAATCGTATAATTACAGGGCTCTTGAATGAGTAATTGCCTGGGAGCTTTATGCTCAAATCGTATAATTACAGGGCTCTTAAATGAGTAAATGCCTGGGAGCTATATGCTCAAATCGTATAATTACAGGGCTCTTGAATGAGTAATTGCCTGGGAGCTTTATGCTCAAAATCATATAATTACAGGGCTCTTGAAAGAGTAATTGCCTGGGAGCTTTATGCTCAAATCGTATAATTACAGGGCTCTTGAATGAGTAAATGCCTGGGAGCTATATGCTCAAATCGTATAATCTTGAATGAGTAAATGACTGGCAGGAGCTAAATGCTCATATCATTTGTCTTTAGGACTACTTATCGAGTAAGTGCCTGGCAGGAGCTTAGGCTTAGACACGTGACACGAAATTGGTTTATGAAATTGATGAAAGGGATTCTGATGATTGATGATAATGAGGAATGGGATTTGGTGATGAAATGTGAAATGCGAAAGATTGTGAAATTGTACGAGATGTAATGAACGGTACTAAAGCTGTTGTTTATTTACTTAGAATGATGTAGGAATATTGATAGTCCTTGTTTGACATATGAGCAAATAGATCCTTCATATAGGTCGCCTAGAATCCTTGATAATAGTGTGCTGCTGTTGATAGTCTTGTGTACTTGGACTTATCTGTCGTTATTCTTTCACTCTAGATGCATAACTCATCATATTTTCCTATAACTTGAGTATAGATTTCTCTACTGGGCTAGTATAGCTCAACCAATCATTTTCAGGTATTAAACAAGGAAGTTGGCATGGCGTGCATTGCGTGCTTGTTGATCGTGGGTTTCGAAGGTATAAAAGAGGCGACAAATTGGCAATTCTTTGAAATTAGTATTCAAAAGTATGATTGAAGTAAAATGTAATATTATTTTGATATTTGTATATCTTGGAGCTTCGAGCTTCGAGCTAGGGTTGTAACGTTTGAATTTAACTTTGAGGATTGAGGAAAATATGTCATTTGGGTATTATCGGTACTTCATTAATGATTTTTATTATTTAAAATGATTATTATTTATGTTGAAAATCGAGGGCGTGACAGTGGAAGTGGTGGTGGTATTGTGGTGGCAGCGGCAGCAACATAGTAGTGGTGGTGGGCTAGAGTGATGGGGGTGGTGGTAGTAGTGGTGGCGGCGGCGATAAAGTGATGGAAGTGGTGGTGGTGGCGGTGGTGGAATGGTAGTGGGAATGATGCCAATGGTGTAACGGTGGTAGTAGTGATAGATTAATGGTGAAGGTGCTACAGTGGTAGTGGAGCAGTGGTGGTGGATTGATGGTGATGATGATAGTGGTTGTGGGTAGCGTACCCTTTTAGGAGGGAAAAAAGGATTCCGTTCCTTTTCCCTAAAGCCGGGTCGAGAGAGCGTAAGGCGGGACGAGCGCTCGCAAAATACAGAGAGTCGCCGCTCGGGTTTGAAGGTCCGACACTTAAGGAACCGTATCTTGAAGCACTTGCCGCGCTATTTTGATTTGAAAAAGTGAAAGCACCAGTCCGTCATAATCATATCTGGGTTCGGGAGCCAAGTTACAAAAGGGGAAGGGTTTTAAGGCACCCCTCTTGCCCAATCCAGAGATCGGTCTCTACTTAGGCATTTTGAAAATATTTGTGATTCTTCTTTTGTTAATCGATTTTTAGCCAATTAGGGCGGAAAAACAGTTAATCGGGGATTAAAACTGTAACATGTTTTCAGAATGTGATCGAAAATAACATAGATGTCATGAAATATTGAAAGATAAATGAGATAAAATTCAGAACTGTGACCGGATATCAAACAGTGCCCTTGTATGAATTTGACACAAACAGTGGCCAACTTGTATGCATGGATCTTCATGCATGCAAGTTCTCCATCGCGCGATAAACCCATACAGTTGTGCGTGGGTTGACATCCCACCAACAGGCTGAATTTTATTCCCTTCTGCCTCTGGAATGACCAGTGTTCACCCAGGAGGTAAACCAAACAGTTTATACGTACTGAAAGTAAATAATTATTACAAACACGATGAACAGAAATAAAATACAACCCCTAAACAGTGGGGGTATTGAAACAAAGGTCAAGGACCAAGTTGCCCATGCAAAGGCAGTCTCTGGAAATTGTCATATCATCACGTGCTAAAGTGAGATCAATGCGCGATGGTCTTGACTGGACTTCTAGGAATTGCTCTTGCATGTCTGGGCTCTGAGACATGTTCGGAAGCAACCCAAGGGCATTTCAAAGCAAATAAATGAGTAATCTGAGCTAAGCTAATTGGTTTTAATATGCAAAACAGCTTGCCAGTTTCAATCATGCTTCATAATGATTTATGTATACTATTATGAAAAACATGAAATAACTAGCATCCTATCCCCACAAAGACCGTCGCGTGTGTGACTGGGTCCGTCGCCCGCAGGAGAGCCAGTGCATGGTTCTTGTAACCCTGCTAACCTTAGGGTCAGGACTGATATTGATTACCAGCATTGGCCCTGCCAGCCCCCCTTAGGGATCAAAACAGTAAGCGGGCAATAAGTTATACCTTTGCTTAAGTGTTTGAAAATGGCTTTGAATAAGTAGGTAATGGTGGTAAAATGAGTGTATAGAGGTGAGCTGAGTTGTGAAATAGCAAGAGTATGGTGGATTATATAGCTTTTTTGCTTGAAAATTTGTAACCCTTGTAATGGAAGACCAAAGGGGTATATATGGGAAGAGAGGAGAGCTTGGTTGGTGGCACACTAGGCTATACAACCAGCCAACAAGGCTGGTTATGGTTGCTCGGTGGAGAGAAGGGTTCCACAAAGGTGATGGGAGAGTGGGTGAGGGGGTGGTGCCTGCAAAACGTTGTGTTGGCGACGAAAATGGGGTTATACAGCTCTGCAAACCCCTGATCATCACAAAATCCAGCTGGAAAAAGGTGATAGGGATAGATGTTGACCATCGCGTGATGATTTGACTAACTCGCGTGTTGGTCAATAGTCAAGGCTTTGACTTTGACCAACACCTGGCAGATGGATCAACGCACAAAAGAACCAGTTCAGCGCGCGATGGTCAAACCGGAGGTCAGGGTTTTGACTTAGGGTTTTGGGGTTTTGGAAGGGTTCCACTCAGTCCAAATTCAAACCTTTTCATTCTCAAGACTATTTTTGATCTAATTTATCATCGAGGAAACAAAAAACCAAAAAATGAAGTAAAATGATCGGGAGATCCAGATTGCGGTGTCTATAGTGGTGAAGTGGTTGTGGTGGTGGTGTTTGAAGTGGCGGCGGCAGTTTAGTGATTGTGGTGTAATGGAGGCAATAAGTGATGGTTGTGCAATGGGGGGCGTTATTGTGGTAAGCTAGAGTGGTGGTGGTGGTGGTGGTGTAGTAGTGGTATAACGGTGGTAGAGTGGTGGTGCCAGTGGCAGTGGAGTAATGGTTGTGCAAAGGTAGCGTTTGAGTAGTGGTAGCGGCATGACAATGGTGGTGGTGGAGGGTGGAGGTGGTGAAGTGTTAATGGGAGTAATGGTGGTGGTATAGCAATGGTGGTGGTGTGTTGAATGTGATGGCGGTAAAATGGTGGTGGAGGTGGTAGTAAAGTAGTGGTGGTGGTGGATTGATGGTGGCGGTGTTGAAGTGGTGGGTAGCGGCAGCGATGATGCCAGTTGAGTGATGGTGGTGTAACAGTGGCAGTGAATGATAGCGGAGAAGTGATAGTTATGCAATGGTGGACATTGTTATGGTGGGCTGGAATGGTAGTGGTGTAGCGGTGATGGAATGGTGGAAGTGGTGGTGGAGTAATGGTGAAGGTGGTTAAGTGGCAATGGTAGTGGAGTAGTGGTGGTAGATTGATAGTGATAGTGGTTAAATGGGAGTGGAGTAATGGTGTTCGTGGTGCTGGTGAAGTGGTGGTGGTGGATTGATGGTGATGGTGATGGTGGCGAAGTGGTAGTGGAGTGGTGGTGGTGGTAGAGTGGCTATAGGAGCCGTGGAGTAGTAGCGGTGGTGGGAGGGGTTGTGGTGGTGGTATGATAGTTGAATGTGAATACACAATAATTCAGCAAAAATTATATAACTCAAAGCTACTTAATTTTTTTGCTACTTGTTAGCTTAAATTTTAAATGACACTTAATTTATTAAGCAATGTAAAATATAGTTATCAAATATTGAATCACTTTTTACTTAATTAATTCAATTTTTAAGTGTTGAATTTATATTATCAACCAACCTCATAGATTGACGTGAATTTTGCATTTTTCATTGTAAACATAAATAAGTACTCCTAGAATTTTGTTCAAATATTATTGATCTCCATGCATCGTTGTGGCGGAAGGTAAGGCTATCATCTTGTTCCCCTTACCTTTGTATGAACATCTTAGAACTACTCTAATATACGACAAAGATACTTAATGATGTTGGGGTGGCTATCTTTAGTTTGCATGAGTGAGTGCAGAAGAAGGATAGCAAAAAAGACTCCATTAGTTTGATTTTGGTTGCATTTGATAATGGCAGTTTCAGAGGTAGGCAGGTTGAGAGAGGGTATGGTTCCAAATCAAGAGAACGTTCACAGTCAATGGGCAATAAGAGGAGGTGCTACTGGTGTAATAAAGAGGGACATGTAATCAAAGATTGTCGAGAGCATAAGAAGGATAAAGCTAAGAAAAGTTCAGCAAATGTAGCAATCGAGGAGGATTCTTATGTTGAAGGTGACAAGCTCACATTCACTTCAGGTACTGAAAAAATAGATTGGGTTTTAGACCCAGGTATTCTTTTCACATCTTGTGGTAGAAGTACTATGAGGATGGCTAATAAAACAAATAATAAAATTGTGGGTGTTGGGGACAGTGAGAGTTCGCATGATTGATGAACACGTGGTGACATTAATTGGGGTTAGACACGTGCCATGTCTTTAAAAAAATTAAATTTGGTTGGGAACGTAAGTTTCGAAAGGTTGCAAGTTCCAGTGAAGCGGTAAAATCCCTGAGTTTCTTAAGGGATAAAAGGTGGTGTTGCATGGTAAGCTAATGGGCACCCTACACAAGCTTGAAATGGTTGTTTTGACTAAGGGAGCAAAAGTCAAGCAAGTACTATGGGATGTGATAATGCACATGTGATGCTGTGGGAGTGAACAAATTGCGAAGATGCATGCTTGGGCTCATAAGTGAGCATGTGAAGGTGTGAAAGTCATGCAAAATTTTGGCAGAAAAGAGGTGCACCAAATTGGTGTTCCCATGGAACCTCCAAGCAAGGAGATAAAATTTGTTGATGAGGTCAAAGGCGTGCCAAATAAAAATAGTCTCTTTTGCTTTAAACTTGGTTAGTTATGGCAATCTCTCCATTTTGCACAATCAGAAGGAGAGATGGGGCCATGTCAATTTACGAAGTGAGGTTTACAAGGCGCCCCAATGAGGGTTTGTGGTGCACCTAGGTGAGGGGGTTTGAAAATTAGCCCGCTTAAATTAGAGTTGATTTATTTTGCTTCACTTGCATGGAGTTCATATTGGTTTAGAATAATAATCCATGTGAAATTAAGGACACTCAAATTAGAGGTGCAAATTCAATTACCACACATGTCCGCCCATGGAAGTGATGCCCAAGGAATTGAATAATTCCTAATTGGAAAGGTTTTATTCAAAGCAAGTGAGTCTTGTTTAAGAAGACCTATTGGTTAAGGAATTTTGGCTAAGGAAATCATATATTGGAATAAGAAAATGAGTGATATCCGAGCAATAAAGTTACCATTTATGATGAGGTTTTTTCTAAGATTATAAATACCGATGGGTTATTAGGTTTTTTGAAGGTGTGTGAGATAAACAAAATTGATGAGAATAAAAGAGAAGAATTATATTGTAAGAGTTAGGGAGAGATAAAAACATTAATGAACTTGAGCTTAGGGATTAATATTTTTTCCAACTCATTGTACTTAATCAATATAGTGGAATTCTCTTTTGTTTGTGGAGTAGGTATTAAAACTGAACCACATGAACTTTGTGTTCTTTGTTTTTCTTTGTACTTGTTTAATTTTGTGGCATGCATCCATTGTTGCAATGGAGTAAAAATCCCTACATTGGCAACCCTTTAACGATGACAACTTCATCTGCAAACGCAATAAACGACTTTAATTGAACCCTAGATCTAGCAGAAAAGGAACAAAATCGAGGAAAAGGAAGAAAAAAGCCCTAATTAAGCTTCGAGACACAAGTACCGGGAAAAAATTCACCAATGGGAACATCTGTCGAATGCCTTAAAGGCATTACAAGAGAAAGCCCTAACAAGCCAATAACGAAAAGATGTGGGGTGGATAGATAACATTGATGATAAAAATCGCTCTTATCGCTCAAGGGGAATGAAAGCCTATAAAACAATGGGGAAGTATGATAAAGAAAAATAATACAATTTTATTCCCATGAATTGACATGTTTATAGAATTATAGGAGCATATAGTTTGCAGAATTTTCCAGTCGAAGTAGTTCTCAAGCATACATCGTCAAGAATGTTTGAAATGCGAAACTTGTCTACACTCAAAATTGCATTTTACAATTTGTAACACTAAGTAGATGATATTTTACAATCCCCAGTTTCAATCGTAACAGGAATATGTCTGGTGGTGAAAGTATACATAAATAGTGACGCTTCCATCACTTAGATTTACGAGCATTTTTTAATATAATACTTTTCTTGTGATGACAAGGGCAAGGTGATAGAAATAATTTGAAATTCTCTAGCTTTCATTTTTGTGATATATGATACATGTTCCACATTCCTTCATTTTTCTTTCACGGGCGACTTCCTTCGTGTAGTATTGTTGTCTTTTTCCTTCTTGTGGATAAGTATCAGTGCCCTTGTATAATTTGCAATTATTTGTCTGGTGAAAGATTATAGTTCATCGACGTCTCTGGTGCAAACTCTCTCTTACCTTCTCTGTTAGGTTCTTGTCAGTGAATACCAACCTTCGACAAGAGCTTCGATACAGTTTCTTCAATGAGGGTAAAGGTCTAATACATCAAGATGAGTTGGAAGAGAGCCTTGCATTAGGGGAATTGGATAATTTGGAGTGAAATCATCACCAATGCATAACCGTAATTACCATCATTATATTCCATATTCTGCATTAGTAATTAGTTAGTATTGTAGTAGAACTACTGTAATTGTCCCAAATTTCACTTTAGATTTGCTTAATTTCACCATGCAAATCCAACCAAAACAATACAAAACTATAAGTGGATAAAACATAAGTATTTCTATTATTATCCATAATTCTTATGTCAATTTGGCTATCTAATATGAAAATTATTGATCAATTAATACATTGATCAATAATGAACCGACGCGCGCAGCGTAATGTTTTTTTTGGAATTAACATTTTTCAGTTTCGGTTCAGTTATCTACTGAATTAAAATTAAACCAAATGTTGTTAATGAAGTGTGTTCTTCTCTTGTTGTGGATTGCATAACAATAAATCAAAGGCTTCAATTAATGGCTATTAAAAAGGCTTATTTGAGAACCTGAAAGAACAAGTAGTTGATCTTATATGTTTACTCTCACTTAAATTTCATTACTGCGTATAATAAAATAGTTAACTTTAATCTTTGGACAAGTAAAACTATCAAGGCTTAATTTATACGCATAAGATAAATCTTTCAATACTTTAAAAAAAAATGTGTTTGAAATTTCATGACAACTAATTTTTCCACTGCCATTGGGTTTAGTTGTTGGGGTGGTACTAAATGGTATAAAACTTGCTTAAACAATAGAGAAAGTTAAACGATTAAAAATTTGGTCAAATCTCATTTTCTTGTGAAAAATAGTGTTGTAAATATAAATGTCACAAAACCCCACATGAAAACTTTTAAAGGACGGAGATCTCACTTGTGTTTATATGAAGATTTGAATTACATATATATTAGAACGCACTTTGGTTAGCACCTACTCTAGGTAAGATTAAACATTTTATTTACAAATGTTTTCACAATATTGTACCAGTATAAGAGGTGTTGTTTCGCAAACAGGTGGTTGCCGATCCACTATGTAGAGCCGTATGTGAGCAAATGATCTCTATGAAAAGAATAAAAGTGATATGTTTAAATAGAGTTGATCCGAGTCAGTTTGGCTATCTATTATGAGTATTATTAAACATTTTATTAGGAAATATTTTCACAATATTGTACCAGCATAAGAGGTGTTGTTTCGCAAACAGGTGGTTGCCAATCCACTATGTAGAGCCATATGCAAGCAAATGATCTCTATGAAAAGAATAAAAATGATACGTGTGAATAGAGTTGATCCGAGTCAGTTTAGCTATCTAATATGAGTATCATTTTCCAATCAATATAATGAGCAACAAAAAACTAACCCGCGCCGGCATCTAACTAGTAGTCTTAGAAATTTCTTAATCAGTTCATCATATGATAATGGTAGAAGTAAATTTTTATCGTCTTTTTGCTATCAACTTTATGCGCTGAAAGTTAAAGTTTGTTCGTTCCCAAATTCCGGCATGAATATATGTTTAGGCACCTGAGAATCCAAGGATGGAGAAACTCCGGCGGAAATCAACCCTTCATTCATCATTTTCAATCACACAACAACATGGATTAGAAAATTACAAATTAAAGGAAGAATGCATATATAGGAGTTTTATCTCATTACAACACATGGATGAAGTTGGAATTGGGCAGCTTGTTTCATTCTCCACTTCGGGTAGGCACGACACGAGTTTCCCCAATGTACCACGAACAACAATAACATCAGCCTCATCATATCGCAAATGCTGAAGTCGACACGAGTTTCCCCAATGTAACACGAACAACAATAACATCAGCCTCATCGTATCGCAAATGCTGAAGTTGGGAATAGCTTTCTCCTTGTTAGATTTACCTGCTAGGCATAACATACGGAAAACACATGATAGTTTCCCTTTTCTTGTGTGACATATGGACTATGCTTAATTGATTGAATGGTTGCATGTGTAACTAATGTTCGTCTATTTCATATAGATATGACAAATAGAAGGAAAATCGAGGACCTTGTTAGTTCATAATTCTCTCACTTCTCATATAGAATCTGGAATTTATACTTTGCTCATCCTTTGATTTACAATAGAGAGTAGAGACCATTTTGTCATCTGCTTCCCGCTCTGAACAAACTACCTTATGTATCTTACAATTCATGTTTCGAGTGGCATTTTATACCCCTTTTTTTTTTTTTTCAAAGCTTCTTGGCCTACTTTTTTTTGTAATTTCTACTCCTCGTGCAAAGACGATCAAGAGAATGAAACCCCATGGTAGTTCAACACCTTTCTAAACTCGCTATATTCAAAAGGTGTTTCAACTCACACTGATAGTTAATTATGACCATATCTTATGTAACTTGGTAATCTAATTCATCTAATTCATGATCCAGTTATTACGAGTGAATGACATCCTATAATTTTTTAAGTCACCGATTGGCTTATATTTGGGTGCAATATAATTTCATATGACGCGCCCCCAAGAGATGTTATGTGGAGAAAAGGCGAGTTCATGGATGAGATTAGCTCCCGTTCCATAGTGCCCTGCAATTAGAGATCAGGATGGTTTGGGTATATTACTAATTCAAGTATCTTTTCTCCCGATCCATTTTACACTTTAATACTATTGATATAAAGACTGCATTATTCTTGGTCGAGTTATGTTAGTAAATGACTTCTTGTTGCCAAATGCACACATCTGTCTGGAAATGGTTCATTATTGGAATGCAAATAGTGAAGCAAATGAGTCAGTTGAAGAACAATTGAGGATGAATCTAAAGCTTTAGAAGCAATGGTAAACAATTGCATTGTTTGATGATATTGGTAGCAGTTGATTTGCCTGTTTATACCTCATTTATTGGCATTCATACTTCTTTTTTGCATAGGAAAGTCATGGGCTCTTGGTTTGATACACAGTGTTAGCCAGAAAGCTTTTTGGCCTTAGGAATCAGAAATTAATGGCGGATCAAAAATAAAATCAGAAGTTAATGAGTTCAAAATGCCTTTTGGTCACGAAGTGTGAAACAGAACAGTGGATCAGTAACAAGACAACTGATACACCAAGGGCCTATCAACCGAAAAAATTACTTAGCATGAAACTAATGGGAATGTTTCTTGTGTCTAAACTCTAAACATTATAATCCGCAGACTCGTTAATGTGTATTTACCCACCGGCATGGCCATGGAGTATTTATATGGCCATTTGTTGAATAGATTTTTTCTTGATACCTTACAAAGCTGTTGCTGGAGCTGAAACCCAACATACTCCTTTTGCCGGTACAACTAGGAGTCATTAACAAAGGGCAGATTTTTAACTCACCTGGCATGATATGGAAGATTTGACTGATTAACTTTGGTCCACTTCTGCTAAACGTTAATGATTGATCTATTGTACGTGACAAATTATATATGCAACCCATAGGCGAATTCACAAACTTATCTGTGTGTCTAACTCGTATGTTTGCCCTCCAATGGTACAGATGTGAGGAGGCTGAGATGTTGGAACTTTTTCGGGAGTGAGGACAACTAAACAGATCCCTTTTGTGGTTGAATATTGATTCAGGAAGAGAGTTACCTTTCTGGTGTAGTGGTGCAGGGACTCCATGAAATGTTAAAGCAACCAAGACTCACTGCATTCGCTGTTTAAGTACACTAGGCAGTCAATGGTTTGTGTTTCCACATCATAGTTTTTGGTGTTGCGACATTTGCACACGGATATAACTGATGATAGTTAGAATATGGTAAATTGTCTACCTTTGTTTCTAGTTCTGTCCCATGTAAGCAACCCGTGGCAAATTTCTTTGGACATGGATTCTACGGGTTTTTGTCTAGGTTTTCGCAAGCACAATAATTGGGACTTTCCTCGTCTTTGGAAAGAACATAATTGTGGAAAGTGTAAAGCAGATTTGGTTTCTTAATGGCTGGAATTCTTGCTTTGGAGACCAATACGATCGATGCTATTGTAGTTTTGGATAAGCTGCTGGGGAAAAAAGTCTCGAGTAGGGATGTGTGTTAGCTGTGCTCAAAGCAGATATATTGAATGGTTATGATACATCTCTTCCATGGTATTGCAGAGATCTCAGTCATGAAAGCTTATTATTGAGGTGACGCACGTTATCCTAACGCTTATATTCCTGAAAGCTTCTGTATTAGCCGATGTAGGATGTCGCCTCTCCTTCTCTCTTCTGCAATGCTCATTCACCTTCACTTGCCCTCTGCAGGCCGTACAACCACGGGCTACCCCGTCAATTGATATTCCGGCTTCAATGTCACAACTCAACTCTAGAAGCTATTTTTTGAGTTGAGGTACTCCCATGCTTAACGCAGGACATAATTGTTTGGTCTAGCCGTCTAGGCAAGTTGTGTGAGGGTGCTAGCGGCCGGTGGTGGTCCAGGAATGAGTAGGTCTAAGTAGAGGCGCTCGACTCCAAAAATTGTGATAAGTGGTGACATTCAATAGTGTTGTAATATCCATCGTGTCTCTAATAGAATTGGCAAACTAAATTACACTTCTGAGATCATAAATAGCATAGTATTTGAACAAAAGTATTGAAGAATACCATGAACTCTTACAATTTTAGCCCATGATGAGAAAATCACTTCAGCTTTGAGGGCTATTCAGCCATTGATTCGATGAAAAATCTTAATGGAAATTATCGGAGGAAATTTTCACGATTTCGATTCGCAGATTTGTTCTAGTAATCGATTAATTAATTGAGCCCTGCACATAATGTACTCCATTTTCTTTACGGATGAGAAAATGAAAAACAAAGAAAAATGATAAGCAAATTTCGGAAATGAGGGACCCGAGGGGACAGCATAGGTGTTGGCCCCATCCGGGCCATCCATGCCCATGCTCAGCAAGTTACGGCTTAGATTTCATCCGGTCGAACAGCTAGTTTTGTTAGGTTCAAGACCATATTGACTTGCAGTTATGTTAACAATGCATCGTTTGGAGCAACTTGCTTCTGGTGCTAAAGATTGAAATTATGCCTAGAATTGATGACGTGGTGTAACAATGTGCCTACGAATAGTCACTGCGATTCTTCTAGCATCTATGTAAGCCCAATTTTTTGCATCTTGCTGATTATATTAAGCAATGCTCCTATAATTTTCTCAGGCATTTACATCATCAACCTTTTTCAAAACATGTTAGAAGCTCTCAACGGAAATAAGATGTGTTACTATCAACTTTTTGGGATCTCTTGCAGAAAATTCCAGAGTTCTTCAAAAGGGCGTTATCGGGTACACAAATATCACCATTTATGCCACTATCCACAATGTAGGGATCAATTGATTCTACTAAGCACAGGGAAGCTTCCCTATTATAGCAGGAACGAAGCAAGAGGGAGGGTTGTGATCTGGAGAGGTGGAGTTGAGCAAATTGAGGGTCTGAGATCAAGTTGCGGAAATATGAACATAAGCACCTGCAATTGCAGATTGTCGTCATGGGCAGTTTGCTCAGAATCTCCAGTAGAATGTGCTGTGGGATGGAGAGTATGGAGGTATCCATTGCCGCGTTGGGTGGCTTGCTCTGCTTCTTTTCATTGTGATGAATTTTTTAATCACTTCTGAATCTCTGATTGCAAGAAACGAAGGGTTAAACCCTTAACTATGAATGTGGATCACTCAGCCCTCTGAACCCAAAAACCCGATCAACCAAAATCCCCTGAAGTATTGAGGCTGAGAGACGAAACGAAACGAACAGTTGATTGTTTAAGTTGGATTGAAAAGTTAACGAGTTTTAAAAATGTCTTCAAGTTTTAGCTTATTTATGAGACGAATTGGTATTAAATAAACTTTAACGAAGCTTTTGTGAACTGAGCTCAAGTAGTTTGAATATTTACCCTAATTTCTTTCTCCATTTATTATCCCAAAAACCCAACCCAATTTTTTTTTGAAAACCCAACCAAACAAGGCATTAGGCACTTTCATGTGGTTTATGGTTTTAGACACTTTCATAGGATACTCTAGTGTTTAGGTCACGCGTGAGGACTTGTGGACTTACAAAATGTTGGGCTGGACTCGTGAGCTTATGAAATCTCAACAAAACTCATTCTACATCTAATCGGTCCTTTGGGACTAATTTGTGGAGAAGAGTTGGAGATGCTCCACTATCTGCATTCCTATTCATGCTCCGCGCTATCTACATTCCTATGCTGGCGGTAGCTTTTCGAATGGGGCTCTTCATTGGATTTGGCACGGAAAATTGTTCCGAATCAACGTGTTGTTTCAACTTTGGGGAGGAGAATTTCCAGCCATTTCCAGGGCCATCTCAATTTCGTAGGCTTCCTTGACAAATGAGGGTGGTGGATGCGATGATATCGGAGGAGTTGAGTGGTGGTCTGTCATTATGTCATCGTCCTACTGATGATACGCTTGATATATGGGTGATGAAGGATTATACAGTGCAGTATTCATGGACTAAAGATTTTGTCAATAAAATCCCATTGGTAGAAGCAATTTACCATAACTATCATTACCGACCTTTCAACTCATTGGTAGAAGCAAAACTCATTCTGCATCCAATCGGTCTTTTAATTTTTAATTCGTTTGAATCGATGCGAAAATGTTATTTTTTTTATCATTTTATCCTACATGTTCATAATGAATTTTTGACTCTAAAGCCTTTCAACGTGCACCCTAAAACTTTTTATTTAGTTTTAAGATTCTCTTAGGATACTTATTGAAAGGCCATAGAGCAAAAAATTTATTATGACTATTGAGGATAAAATGATTAAAAAAACTAAATTTTTGCACCGATTCAACCGGATTGTAAATCAGAACATTTAAATAATATTTAATAAATAAAAGAGAAAAAAGATATAAATATTATTAAGTAAATAAAGGAGAAAATGGGATTGAATAGGCTGGGTGTATATTTGAAAGAGGGAGGGTGGGGTTGGGAGGGGTGTGTGTCGGGGGGGAGCACCTCTCTTCATTTTGGGGTCTCTCTCCCTACCCAACTCTCTCTCCCCCCACCACACTTTTTCTTCTCCCCCACTACTAATTTTATAAATTACAAAATCAAAATTGTAAGAATGTAGATTTGGGTTTTGGAGACTTTTGAGTCTAACTACATTCGTTGATTGATGATTGATTGATTGATGATGGGAAACGCACCCTAATCCTCGCTCTATCGCTCAACCCAGTTTCTTCTTCGGAATTGGAAGAGAAATTTTCTCTCACAATGAAAAGAAGCAGATCAAGCAAACTGCCCGTGAACGCAGCGATGGGCTCCTCCATATTCTCCATCCCAAACTGCCTTCTTATGGAGATTCTGAGCAAACTACCCATGTCCACAATCTGCAATTGCAGGTGCGTGTGTTCATATTTCCGTAACTTAATTTCAGACCCTGAATTTGCTCAACTCCACCTCTCTAGATTACCTCTATCCCTCATGTTTTGGGGCCGTCATTGGGAATGTGTTGTGCACTTAACAGAATTGATTGATCCCTGTCTTGTGGATATTGGCGTAAACAACCGCCACTCGCCTAAGACTTTGCGATTCAGGCCTAAATGTGATGTACCCACTGCAGAATTGAAGGTATTGAGTTCTTGCAATGGTTTAATTTGCTTCTACTGGCCTAGGACTTATAACCCATATGTTATATGCAATCCGGTTATCAATGAGCATGTGATTGTACCCCAAATAGAAAAGGTTTTCTTTGATGAATGCAGTTCTGGGTTCGGATTTTGCTCAAGGACTAATCAATACAAAGTGTTGCGGTTTTTATCTCCAAGTATAGGGTTTGGGGTGCCGGGATTAATCAAATTGGAGGCTGAAATCAACACTCTGGGGACTAATTTGTGGAGGAGAGGTGGAGATGCTCCACGCTATCTGCATTGGTATTCTGGTGGTTGCTTTTTAAATGGGTCTCTTCATTGGATTGTCCATGACACTGAAAATTGTTTCGAATCGATGTGTCGTTTCGAATTTGGGAAGGAGAGATTCCAGCCATTTCCGGGGCCATCTCAATTTCGTGGACTTCCTGGACAATTTCGGGTGGAAATGATGAAAATGGGAGTGTTGTCGTTTGTCAGTATTTCATCATCCTAATTGTTATATGCTTGATATATGGGTGATGAAGGATTATGCAGTGCGGGAGTCTTGGACTAAAGATTTTGTCATTAAACTCCCATGGGTAGCAACTTACTTTGGCTATATTTATCAACCATTAATGGTTTTGAACAACGGGGTTATCTTGATGGTATATGCTTTATCTGTCCTGCTTTCTTGTAATACGATGGATAAAAACAGTTTCACAAAGTTCATGGTCAATGGGATTTCATCCTTCACTAGAGCAATGACGTACATCCCAAGCTTTGTTTCAATAAAGAAAGCTGCCAGAGGGAGATACTCTTAAGGTACTCATGAATTCTATTGAATTTGAATAGTCTTGGCAATTTCTTAGTCCGTAAATCATATGATAATGGTAGACATCATTTTTTCTTGTCTTTTCGTTGCATAACTTAGATGTGCATAAAGTTAAAGGAACTAGGGGATAATTTTGGCATGAATATAAATTTGGGCACCCGAGAATCCGAGGTTAGGACCTGGTGGAAATCAAACCGTTCTCTCAATTATATTCAATCACACACAATCAAGGACCAGAAAATTGCAAAGGCACTATGCTTAGGAGTGTTCATCTCATTAGAACACATGGACCCCCTCAGTTGAAATTGTTCGGGGCAGCCTGTTTCATTCTCCACATCAGGTACGCAGGAGTTCCTTCTATGTTATGGAACTTTAACCATAGCCTTATGATATTGCAAATGCTGAATTGGCATAATTTTCGATTGGAAGGGCTTAGGTTGATATAGGGAATACTTTTTAGATTACCTGCTAGGTATAAAATACGGTAAACAAATGACAATTTCCTTTTTTCTGCTGTAATATCCAAAATCTGCTTAATACATTGATTTGTCGCATATGGAATTAGAGTTCGTCTATCGCAAACGGACAAGACAAACACAACAAAAATGGAGGACCTTGTTAGTTCATAATTCCATTACTCTGAACAAAAACTATGACGCTTATACTTCGCTCATCCTTTGAGAGTATGACTAGCAGAGTTCTGAAGAGTGAACAAAGTAAATTACATCCTTACCATTCATGTTTTAGATGGCCCATTATGCAGTTTTTTTTTTTTTGTTTCAACACTTCTTGGTCTTCAATTTCAACTCCTTGTGCAAAGTAGGTCAAGACCCTATGGTTGTTCAACACCTTTCTAGACTCTCTGTTTACTGAAAGAGTTTCAACACACTCTGGTTTTGATAGTAAACTTCGAACTCGTCATTTCTTTTTTGATTTTAATGGTCTAATTCATGACCTAGTTACTAAGAGTGACTGACATAGTTTTTGAAGCCACTAATTGGCTAATATTCAGGTGCACTGTAACTTTTCTGTAACAACCTGTCTCCACAATAAAATTCTACCCAATTTAACCACCTAAAACTATATACTGTAATGGTTTCATAATTTTCTACCCTTTTCACCTCTCCTTACCTTTTCCCTCTTCGCTTGATCCATTTTCCCAGTCCCTTTTATTCATGGTTTTGCCTCCAAATGAAGGTCCTGCCCCCGTTATTGCCCCTTCTTCCAAGCACCCAACCCTCGATATATATCCTACTATTACGTACTATAGCTTCACAACAGAACATAAGGAACAAATTCCTTAGACAGCTCCTCTCCCTCTCTCTCTTCCCATTCGTCAGTCCCTCTCCATTTTAGATCCTCATCCTCCTCTTTATAAAGAATCTGTTGAGTCCCCAAAGAAACGTCCAAGAGGTTGGCAGTACTTGTCATTCACCTGTTACTTTTGTCTCGCCTTGGTTTTTGGTTTTTTTCCCTCTCTTTCCACTAGAAGCAAACATATCCTAACTCGCACATGCACCCACGCATCAGAACTTCATGTGGAGACAACCCCATGAGTTACACGTATGTCTTTCATGCAAATTAAGATATTCCTATTTTGAATTTGTCTTTACTCTGGGCTCAAACCAAACCACATAGCACTCGGCTCAGATTGTTCAAAAGTCGGGTCTTACATTTTCAAACTAAGCGCCCTTAAGATTTGTTATATGGAGAGAAAAAGGTGACTTCATTTATAAACAAGACAATCTATCAAGCCTAAACTCTAAACACTCAACCCGCATCGCTGTCTTCATACCAGCAGCCAACCTGCAACACAAACTCCCAAGAGGTATATAATACGACGAGAATAAATATGCTCATAATAAATGAAACCAACCAATTAGCAACATAAAGCCAACAAGAAGCCACATAATATGACCTCATATTAGGCCCTCCTTAATATGAGACCAGTGTTCAACGCCACTTGCCACACCCAACCTATTATGAGGCTTCTCGGCCGGATGCCATCTTTGAATTTTCCACAGCCATCTCATAAGAACAAGAACCCATAATTAATTATGTTCCCCACGGCTCTCTCTGAAACCCCTTTGTTTGTTTTGCTTCTCATTTAATCCTTCTCATATATATGGACTAGGGCTGTCCACGGTTCGAATTGGATCGGATTTCTATGAATTCAATCATAATCTGTATCTCACGGTTTTTAGAAAATGCAATCCAATCCTAATTCAAAAGTCTCACGGTTTGGTTCCAATCCGAATCTTGAGTCACGGTTTTATCCACGGATTTTCTTCCATAAAATTAAAATAATGCTACTGCCAACTAAAAATGCAAAGTGCAAACACTTATTAGTGTTATGGAATATAATAACTTATAAGTGTCTGCAGCCTTACTAGTTTCAAGATTCAGATAGCATTTATAGCAAGTTAGTTCTAGTGTTCCAATCCAAAATCGTCCAAGACAGCAACTAAATAGGCAGCAACCAAATAAAGGGGCATTGTCTAAATTCCACTTACAAAATATGCAAATTCTGGTCAAGCATTATCTACTTATTATCTTAAGTTTATAATATTGTCACATTAATGTTAAATTGTTAAAAAAATTCATAACAATTTGTAAAGTTATAATTATTTATGAATATTACACACAAACACACATATTGTAATTTTATAGAAATATCTCATAGTCTGGTTCGGTTAATTTATGATTTTGAAATAAAAATTCAATCATAATCCAAATATCACGGTTTTTAAATTTTTGAATCCGTGTCCAGACCATTAATCCACCGACAAAATCTAAAAGGTATGGATCGGATCAATCCGGACCAGTTTAATGGTTCTCGGTTTTTCTTGGACAGCCGTAATATAGAGTCAAAGACCAGGTGTGCCAACTTATTACTCCTCTCTACCAAAACTTGGCACATTGACATTCTCAACACATGCACGTGTAGTACATCCAGTGGCGGATACAAAAATTTCATATAAAGGGGTTACTTTCCAAGCATAAAGTTGTTAAAAATTCTCAAATTTCAATATAACGATAACATGTAGGGAAAAAAAATACGAGAACAGAAAATACTCAAACATTCTTTATAGCGTACGAAACTTCGAACTTGAACTTAAACATGCTAAAACATTAAGAAAAAATGAACGGTGTAGCGCTTTTGTATTTGTAGTTCATTATTTAATTTTTTATTTGTGTGGTAGGCATAACTGTATATGTTGGCATTGTGCTCTTTTGGTGGTTGGGGTCAACTCCCATTAGCTACAAATTTTGAACAAGCTTTTTAATTCCTAGCGTTCAGCTTTCAAAATAAAAAGAAAGAGCAAAAACGCTGCAGCAAGAGTTTTGAGCGAGCTCATCGCGGATGGAGGCGCAAGCCTTAACTGCTTGTGCAAAATTTTCTACACAACATATTTTAGGTAGTAGATCCGAATAATTTCAGGAGGGTCACATGACCCTCTTGTACCTTAAAAATAAAAATATCCATTGAAATCACAAGAAAAATATAACTACTAACTTCATTCTAGTGGCCATTTCCCGTACGTATCATAGTGGATCTATTTATATATATTAGTCGGTGGGGTACTGAGCTTGCAGGCTGATGTGGACTTCATCAAATATGCCGGTAGCATTATTTTTGCTACTCCGTCCGTTTCAAATTGATTATACGGTTTGGTCTTTAATTCTTTTTTTAAATTATAAATATTTTTCAATCTACAATGTCTTTAAAAATTTTAAAAAATATTTATATTAGCGAGATCTATCATATAAGATTCTATTGCACATAAAATTTATTGTAAATTAAAAGATATTATCAATTTAAAATTTGCATTGCAGACTAAACTATACTACGGACGGAGTATAGTATTAAGCCTTTCTAAGTTGGCTTTCTAACATAAAATATATCCTAATTCGACCGGTAAAGACAAAAGTTTGGATAGAATATTGGAGAATATTCAGAGGGCGTACCCAAGGTTTTCTTTTGCCTTTTTCTTTTCTGGTGACACTTGGTGAATCATTGGAAAGTCTTTCCTTTAGTTTTAGCCAATGGGATCACGGGCTGCCAAAAGGAGAGGCCACAATTCTACATTTGTCCATCAATCTGCTCGTCCCCTATCTCTTCCTTTTACTTGATCAACCAGCTGTTCGTAGGGCTGTAAATGAACTGAGCCGTTCGCGAATTGTTCGAGGCTCGGCTTGGTAATGACTCATTCGAGTTTGACTCTTCTACTAAACGAACCGAACTTGAACATCCATTTTAGGTTCGTTCCATAAATGAGTTGAACCTAAGCCGAATAGTATTCGGCTCGGTTAGGTTTGCGAACTTGAGGTCAAAATGTAATTATTAATACTTTGAGGGTCTATTCATTAATATTATATATTTTAGGGGTATATGTATATAATTTAAATGTTACTACTCTTGTATATTGTCGATGGTCGATAGACTCGATATAGAGTTACAAATGATGTAGAGACTCATATTTTTTAGGCTGTATTTTTCTTTTAAAATGTATGATCCGTCGAAATAGACGGTGTGAATATATGGTGTGGTATGTTCGTGAAAGGGTATAGGCGTTATTATGTGAAAGGTGCATGTGTGAGTGTGTGGTGCGAGAAGCGGGGGATTGCTCCCCACTTCTATAATTATCCTCAGGAGAATTATTTCTCCACTCTTTCCTCTCTCACTCTCTCGACAGTCTATCTCTCGTCCTCTGCTCCAAAACTCTCTCCTCCCTCCTCTCTTAGATCTCAACACCTTAGAGCGTGATTCCTGACGAAATCCAAGAATTAAAGTTGCTATATAGAATACGGACTTTCCAAATATCTAAAAAAATTCATGATCGGACCTCGTGGAGCTTCGGTTGACTTGGTCAAATGGTTGGGTATTGCTCAAAATCCATGAGGTAGGGATTTTTTACTCTTGTTATATGTTTATATGGTGTTTTTGTATCTAGATCGTGCCTTATTTTGTTGTTTGGGGTTGTTCCTTTCATTTTCAAAATTCTGCAGAACAGGTTACTGTTTTTGGGGTTTTTTGTTGTCTTAACTTAGAATTGAATTTTGGTCCCTTCATATGAAATAGAGTAGACTTAGAGCCCGTTCTAATGCCGCTGGAGTCACCCGAAACCATTGAGAATTGAATTAATGGTGAATTTTAGAAAACTGGTCACGAATCTGTCTAGTTGCTGTTAGACAGATTCGTATTGCTTCTGTAAATGCCTGTTTATCCATTTTTCGAGTAAGAATTTGACTAGGGTTCCTTCTCATCTTTTAAATTTCGTTCAATTGCACAACTTTTGGGACTGGAATCGCTCAAAAATATTAAGAACTCGATTTATAGTGATTTCTAGAAGATTGCCCTGTAATCTGAAAATCTGGGCAGCTTACAGAGCAGCGTTTTTCATCGTTTCGCTATAGTTAAACGACCCTATTGCTTATGGGTCCTTATAGGTTTTAAAGATTGGTAAGTTGGTGATATTTTGGCGTTGGAATCATTGAAAAATATTAAATATGCGATTTTTAATGAATTTTCGAACATGGACTGCGTTGTTGAAAATCAGGATATGCTCATGTGTCAATTTTAGATGATTACGGTACCTGTTCGTTGTCTAGGTGATCGGGTGATTATGTGGGTATTGTGACATGTTGTGGTGAATGTTATGAACTTGTTATGTGTTGAGTATGATGTTATTCGGTAATGTGAGGTAAAACATAATTGAGACGATAGAACGAATACGAAGAAAGCCACGGATCCACCGTAAGGTATGATGCCGGATATGGGACGCCCAAGGTCTCAAATGCCCGGAATTGTATTTAAAAAAAGTGGCGAATACTTGAGAAATACAAGACAAATTGATTATGTTCAGAAAGAAAATTCAGTCTGTTCGTATTGTTTTTGCTGATAGATATACTCATTGTCATTAGCATCTTGGGGTTCGTTGTACATATATAATGTTGCTCACATTTTACTATTGGTGCGTGATCATCACATACACATATAGATTGAGGCAGAATGAAGCAATTGCGTAGCGATGGACGAGTGACAGTGGAGGACAAGTTGTGGTCTAATTAGAATAATTTGAGTCGGTATTTGCTTCTAATTTGACATGTGAGCTATTAGGAATATCATTATGAAATCATGATCCCCTGATTGTAGTATGCTCATTTGCGGTGGAATACCCATGTTTCTTTGTGGTATCTTGTCGTATTCACTCACTCTAGGTGCATGATTCATCGCATTTTCATATAGCTTGTGTATGAATTTTCCTACTGGGCTAGTGTAGTTCACCCTATCATTTTTAGGTACGATTCAAGGAAGTTGACATGGCGTACATATCGTGCTTGTTGATCATGTCTAGTGGCGGACCCCGAAATTGTTCACAGATGGGTCACCCCTTTAGGACCGGCCTTATTTATTTGAAAGTCATTGACGAACTCACATCAATTTTTATTATTTAATTCAAAAATGATTTTATATACACGTCGAATATTTTTCTTGTTAGTGTTAGTTAATTTTGAGCTTGTAGAAAAAATAAAAAACGTTAAAGAAAATATCAATATTTTTTAAAAATTTTACGTGAAACTTATAGTTATAGGACTTTTGTGTGGCAAATGACATAATTGTAAATGACTTTGTGGTACCAATACTACATGAGTTAGTTTATGCGTGGGTTCGAGTCTCAACCCATTTAAAAATTTAAGGAGGGTATTTTTTTTAACCATTGAAACACAAAAAATAACAGAAAATGTCAGCCCAAGGATTCAAACGCATGTCTTACACAGGGAAATGAGGCATCTTACCACCGGAACCATCAAGCAAATTCAAAATTTTACGAGATATTTTATATATATTACTTGCTTAGATTTGAGGGCCCTTCTTTGGAGCCCAATTTTCAGGTGGGTCACGTGACCTATCTATGCCTACACTGGATCCGCCTCTGATCATGTCTTTCAAAGGTATAAAAGAGGTGATTATTTAAATTGAAATTAGTATTTTGGAAAGACATTTGTTACAACTATAATATTATTTTCTTTGGATATTGGCATTTTGATGCCATTTAGCCAAAAATGTAATATCTGACTCTTATTTGAGAACAGGGGAAATGAAGATCTTTTGAATATTAATTGTATTACTGCGAGGACTTTAATTATCAAAAAGAGTATTCATTATTTAAGGTAAATTTCTGTTATATCCCTTTGACTTTACATGAAAGTTCACTTTCGTACTTCTACTTCCAATTTGGACAATATTAACCTTGCATTTTAAAATTTGTTTCAATGTCAATCCTCTGTTAGGTTCCGTTAATATTTTGGATAGAAATTGGTCACGTACCCAGCATGTGACAAATTCTGAGGGGTAGATTTGCCCATTCATTCCTCTTTCTTCCAACCATTTCCCTCTCCTCCCTGTCTCTCTCCTCCCTCATATCCCACAACAAAACCCACTGACCTCTCTCTCTCTCTCCTCCCTCACCCTCTTTCTAGACCTCCTCCACTCCCTCAACCTCACCGATGCCCTCTCTCTCCAAAGCAAAACAATTTTGACTCCATTTCCGCCCGCCTCGACCATCACTTGAACAACACACACATCTTACTCAAAATTGGCATCTCACACGCCGCCGCCCTTTCCGCTTCCACACCCACGTCTTATTGTTTCCTTATGGTCCAAAACTCACAATTTGATTGCTCCTCTTTTGGTGAAAATGAAAATTGCTTCGTGGGATGAATTGAGCTAATCTGGGTATTAACAATTTTGATTAGCTTGACAATCGGCACTAAGGCTGATTTCGGATACTCAAGTTTTGATGCAAAAAGAGGAAGCAGAAATACATCAACAAATCCAAAAGCTAACCTTAGCCTAATTGGAAAATGGATCCAGCCGTTGCCGCAGAATTAGGGGAAAAAAAAGAGAGTTAATGTGTGCATGTACAATCAGTACAACATAGACAATAACGTAATGAAACTAGTGACTTATATTTCGAATCGAAAACCGACAGATCGAGTTCTTTCGGTTTCTTGAAAGCAATTGATTCTTTCCATTTGCTTGGTTCCTTTTTTCCTTGAAAGAATTTGATTTTTCTCAATTCGGCATGCATATATATAGGTACAAATGCTACTACAAGTATGTGTAAACATGATGCTCTGTATTTTTTTTGGAACCACATTGCTCTATTTTTTCAGGCTGTGTCCGTTTTGAATACAATTTGTGAAATTGTTGAATCAAATGGGCTGGTAAATCAGGTTGTGTCCGTTTTGAATTGTGAGGTTTTGGTGGGAGAATTTCCGCTGCTAAAACTAATTACAAAGTGGGTTGTTTTAGTACAAAACCCAAAAAGAATTTGGTGAATTGGGGTCCATTTTGCCTCTGGTGTGGGTTTTCTTCTTCGGCTTGTGAGAAGGAAAGGGAAACGAGGGAGGAGAGAGAGACAGGAAGGAGAGGGGAATGGCCAAAATGCCCCTCAAAATAGGTCACGTGCTGGGCACATGATCAATTTCCGTCCGAAATATTAACGGAAGGGGATAGAGGGTTGACATTGAAACAAATTCCAAAATGCAAGGTTAAGATTGTACAAATTGGAACTAGAAGGACCAAAGTAAACTTTCATGTAAAATTGAAGGGATGTGACAAAAATTTTCCCCATTGTTTATGTCGAAAATTGAGGGTTTGACAAACAACGACTTCAAAGTTAGGGTTTCTCCACCACTTCTCTCCGCCTCCTCCACTGCCTCTCTTCCTCTCTTCGCCACCTCCACCACCTCTCTCCGCCACCTCCACCGCGTCTCTCCTCATCCTCTACTAGGTATTCTTATACTCTCTTATTGTTTGTTTCCAGATTGGTTTTGTTTTCCCCCTACAAAATCTCCACTTCTAATATTGCAAGACTTCATTTAGGTGCCAAATTGATTTCGAAAAACTCTTGAGATGAAGAGAACGAAATCCCCTTCTCTAATATTTCAGATGTGTTTTTTTTATTTTCTTTTTAAGGAGAATTTAAGGGCTTGTATCTGTAATTTTTAGGGTGTCTTGATTTCTGTTCATTGGTGGTTATTTGATGCTGTATGTACATTTTTGTACTCTTTATTCTAGTTTGTAAGGTTATCTTGATTTGGATTTGTACCAATATTGGAACTAATTCACGACATTCTAAACAGGGTCAATTGTAGTGAAGGGGATCGGGAGATGAACTGTATTCGAGCCTAAATTCGAGCCTGAGTTGTATTCGAAAATGAACTACATTCGAGCCTAAATTTGGTTCAGCTCGTTTAAGTCTAACGAGCGAACGAAGCCAAGCCCAAGTTTTGAAAATTTTTAACGAGGCGAACTCAAACTCCATTGTCCAGGCTCGAATCGAAACCGAGCCGAACTCGAACTTGGCCTACGCCTTACCAAATTTATCCTGAATATCACAAGGTTCGGCTCGATTTGGTTCGTTTACACCCTTAACTGTTGGAGAGAGAGATGGGTGACATTACTGTTGATTTTTTCCAAGAGACCTTGAAGCAACTTATAATGACCTCCAAGCTCGGTTTAACCATAGACGAGAAACGTCAACTTCAATCACTTCAGGAGGAAATAAAGTACTTGAGAGGATTCCTCAAGGTTACGGAGAAGAAACGCAACAAGCATTCAAAACTGATGGAACTTGTGATGCAAATCAGAGACGTGGTTTTTGAGGTAGAAAACATCATAGAACTGTTTGTAGATTGCAATTTCAAGAGGCCATATCAATTGTTGCAAGTTGACCATCCTAGTCTTGACCTTGAAAGTGTCAAAAAGGAGATCAAGACTCTTATGGCTAAGGTGAAGCAAATTTACTACATGAAGACGTATGACATTAATGGAGAAGATCAAGACTCTTATACAAGAAGTGAAGGTATTGGTACATATTTTCAATAATATTTTATACTTAAAATTAGTTTGTTTTGATAAATCATGCATTATGGTTTTACGATTTCAGTTTCAGTTATGTCAGGCTCTTATGAGAATAATATCTTATCGTGAATATGATATAAGCAAAGCAAAATTCTTTAGGGCCAAGGTCTGAAATTTTGTTGTGTCCTCTCTTCTTTCATTTTAGAATTTTGTCAAGTGTCCTCATAAAGTTAAGAAACTACTCTTCATCTTTATGATCCCCTTACTCATCGTGTATATTGGTATATATGTTTCAAACATGCAATTATCTTCGTCACACACCATTTATTAATTTCAAGGTATTACACAACAAAATTTGTTCTACACTTTTACACATCAATATATCTATACTTCTATTCTATATATCTATGATAAATAATAGGAACATCGATTTAAAACACAAATCTGGACACAAGTCTGTCTGAAAACCGTCTATGCACACATTCACACATGCATCAGATAGTTTCAGACATAGTCTGAATTTGTGTTTTAAATTTGAGTTCCAAGACTTTTGGGAAAAATAAAAGAATCAAAATTTAGTATTGTACACTGTTAATAATAATGAGTAAACTGAACCATAATAAAATATGCAGGCGAATGCTACAATACACTCTTAATTTAACATTACTTCAATTGATTTGTAATAACAATCACAATTGTTTTCCTTTTTCTCATAGGCAATTATATCAATTAGAGAATGGCTCAAAAGAGAGTCGAGTGATATATATATATATGTATATATATATATATAGACACACACACACACACACACACACTCAGTTTCCGTCTGACAAAAAAAAAAGATTTTAAATATACAGCTCCAAGATTGTTCATACTTGAAAGGCTGCGTTCTTTTTAACTTATAAGTCTGAAACTTATTTCGGTATTTTTTAATTTTTGAAACTTGTTATTTAACTTTTTGTCATAAATTTTTGGATTAAATTGTTCATCTCGACGAGACGAATAAGAAAAATATAGAAATATAGACTAATATTGAAAATTTTTAAATAAGGCAGCACATTAGTAAAATAAGACACCCGTTTGATACTTTTTCCATCTTTAGTGAACTTTTTTTTTTTTTTTTTTAACTTTTGGTCATACGTTTATAATTTTTAGACTCCTCTTATCGAGAATGATGATTAATCCAAAAAATATCACGCAAATTTAACAAAAATTCAGAAAAGATGAATAAAATACACAAAACGAAGAAATAAATTAAGTTAAAAAGAATGCAGCCTTAATTCTATTTATTGATAACTGGGCAATGAGAAATGGCTCCATTTCAGAATGCAGATTTAATTTCTTGTTACACTTACTGGGGCCCTTTCATAACTTTTGTCTTCGTCCCTGATCATAACCTTCCTTTCATTTTCCAATAGGCGGTGCAGGTTCATCACGAGGGAGTAACACATCCAAATTGGTAAAAGAGAATGTGGTGGTGGGTTTTACGGAGGAGGTAAAGAGAGTAATGGTGAAGCTTGACAACAAAAGAGAGGGCAGACCGCTGGAGATTATAACAATCATCGGCGCAGGTGGAGGCGGCAAAACCACATTGGCTAGAGAAGTGTATGATCATCCTTTCACGGTGTCTGCCTTTGAAATTCGTGCATGGGTTGATGTTTCCCAAGATTATAATAAGACTATGAAGAAGAATTTGTTGATTCGTATTTTGGAATTAGCTTCGCTCGGAAAAGATGCTGATTATCAGAACAGTGGTGAGGATAAGTTGGCAGAAGACGTACACAAGTGCTTGAAAGGTAGGAAATATCTCATTGTCATGGATGACATATGGGGCATTGAAGCCTGGAATGATATGCAAAGATCATTTCCTAAAGAATGCAAGGGGAGTAAAGTGTTGTTCACTAGCCGACTAAATAATGTTCAACCTGACAACATCAGTTGTGTCCCTCATTATTTGGATCCTTTAACAAAAGATTCGAGTTGGGAGTTATTACTGAATAAGGTATTCCCCATATCCCAAATTTCTACTTCACTTTTTAGCATGCGTGTACGTAATACCTGTGGTTTTTTTATTTTTTTGCTCGGCAAAAGAAAATATTTTATTAAACTCGAAAAGGGTAATGACTTATTGAGACCTCAATTAATTGTTTAATTGAGTTCGATTGGGTTTACATTTGATAAGTATGTGGTTGATAAAAAAAAAATAAAAAATTTGTATGGTTAGTTTAGGGATGATGCTATGGTGTCCCCGGTCATTTTGGGGACACCGTAATTTTTGGCATAATAGAACCCTTGCAAGCATAACAAAAATCATTACAAGTATAATAGAACCATAACATGGCATAACCAAGGCATAACCAAGGCATAACCAAAAACCAATCAAGGCATAACCAATTATCAACCAAGGCATAACCAACCAAGTTATGCCTTGTTATGGTTTTGGTTATGCTTATAATGGTTTTAGTTATGCTTGTAATGAATTTGGTTATGTTTATAATGGTTTTGTTATGCCAAAAGTTACGGTGTCCCCAAAATGACTGGGGACACCGAAGTCATTCCCGTTAGTATAAGTGTCAAATGGGAGAGTGTTGAACGTGAAGGAGGTGGTATACATGTATGCATGTGTTTGTTGGATATATACTTGGATCCTTGGTGTGAAACAGGAAATTAAAAGGATAATATGACAAACAAAATAAAATTGGCTAATAATGGACATGAGGCTAACTTACATTTCTTTGAGAGGTGACTCAACGATATTTAGATAGGGACTAATGAGGAGATTTGGAGGGGTGGTTTGTCATCTGCTTGGGGGACACATGTGAGCAATAAGAGGGGGTTGTGGAGGAAGGCTGGGAATTGTGGGCATGGGAGAGATCTTTCAGTAGCATCGAAGGTGTTCATGCTAGCGATTAAATTATGCAACATAATTTTTTGGTTTTGTTCTTATTTATTTTTTTACCTTTTTGATTCCTGTCGTTGAGACGAACCCATATCACATTAAAGTGTGGCGAAAACTAACGAACACGAATTTTTTTTTGAACAAAGACAAAATAAAAAAGTTGTGGTGCATAAGTTTATCACTAGTGTGAGCGAGATGCAAGCTTTGAAGGGAAAAAGAAAAAGAAAGGACGGGGGAGCGGGAGGGGAAGAGAAAAGCTTGCTGATATTAGCTGGTCTTTGTTGTTGGAGAAAACGTATGAACGGAGCAGTTGGAGGTGCTTCCACAGTGGGGGTTGTTGGTTAATTATATGTATGAACGGCTTGTGGCTGTTTTGTGGTAAAGATGTGGGTTGTCGCGTTACAAATTTACTCTTGAGATAGAGAAAGCGTGGAAGGGAAGTTGAAGAGAGAAGGGTATGTGTATTGTCATATACAAAAAACGGTCTTGCTATTGTCTGTCCACTGGGCTGATGATAAGCACAGTGGAAGGCAAGAAAAATATGTATTTTTGTTTATTTTTACACCTTTTAATACACATTCACACACCTACAATTGTTAGCCCACTGAACTGATTTTAGAATTTTTCTACAAAAATTTATGTAAATGTTTAAGGGAGTGGGGATGCTTTTTCTTTTAGTAAATGTGTTTGTTGTTTATATTGAGTTCGTTGAGTAACACCTTCGATTATGTTATTTCTTGGTCCAGATGCTTGAGGATTCGGGTTGTTACAATGCATATCATTTGTAAATTATGTATACTTCTTTATCTATAACACTTTTCATGATTTTGAAGTTTTATTGTCACAGAAATAGTTAAGATGTATCAAATGAGATCCATATTGGGATGGACAGAGTATTTGTTTAAAAAGAAAAAGAAAATTCTTGTGCGTAATACTATTAAAAATAGTGATTTAACATACATATGCTTCCTTATATATACTATTGTCACATATTTCCTATTTCTTATTTCCTATTAAAAATTTCCATTTTGAAGCATTTCCTAGTTTTATCGATTTAACTTTTAAACTCCTACTACTTGGATCGAGTTGATGTAATTGAAATTATAAATATTATCTAATTTTACAATAAATATCAAACAGGTATTCGAGACGAAATGCTGCCCACCGGAGTTGGTGGACATCGGTAAGCAAATAGCACAAAAATGTGATGGACTACCACTCGAGATTGTCACGATAGCTGGCATTCTAAAAAAGAAAGACAAGACACCCAACGTGTGGGTGGAAGTTGCCAAACATTTAAGTTCAATCGTTGCTCTAAATCAGGAGGGCTGCATGAAGATACTTGAACTGAGTTACAATTACCTACCTCTTCATTTGAAAGCGTGTTTTCTCTATATTGGAGGATTCAAAGAGGATTGTGTATTCACCGTACGTGATTTGATGTGGTTATGGATCGCAGAGGGGTTTATTCAGCAAAGTGAGGGGAAAAGCTTGGAGGCGATGGCAAAAGATTACTTACTCGACCTCATTGATAGAAATCTCATAACTGTAGCTCGCAAAAACCCCCTTGGAAGAATTAAAGCATGCCGTATTCATGATCTTCTACGTGAATTATGCTTGAAAAAAGCGAAGGAGGATAATTTCCTTGTGAAAATATACGAGGATGATTCTTTTGGAACTTGTGCTTCAAATAACCATTGTCGCCTCTTCCATTGCGGGTACTTCATTAATACTGGGAGTCACTTTTGGGAGTTTGCCAAGAAAAGCCGTCATGCTCAAAAAGTTCGTACTCTTTTCTACATGTCAGAGCTTCACATTTTTGATTACTTTCTTGGAAATTATCTTGGAGCCTATCTTGAAAACTTAAAACATCTCAGGGTGTTGAGTTTTATCTCCGATGAAGACCTTGAAGTAGGAGGACGTCTAGTTCATTTGAGATACTTCCACATGGTTGATTCTTACCGGAGGCCAAGATCTTCTTGGTTTAAAGCCCCGTTTTCCCACCACCTAGAAACCATTAACGTCGAATTAAGATTGTTCGAAGGAGCCATTTATTTGCCTTACGATATATTTAAGATGGTAAGGTTGAGGCATCTTTATTCTAAAAGTAATAAATTTGCATACCAATTTTGCCTCTATCTTCCTTCTTCTTCTGAAGAAACAACGAGTATCGATTTTGACCATTCCTCCAAGTTGGATGACCGACAGTTCTTGCAGTCACTATTTGCTTCTTCTTCTTCTTCTTCTTCTTCTTCTTCTTCTTCTGTAGAAACAACGAGAATCGATTTTGACCATTCCTCCAAGTTGGATAGCCTACAGACCTTGCACTCAATATGTGCTTGTAAGGAGTGTCTAAATTTCTTGGTAAGGACTCCCAATCTTAGGAAGCTAGGAATTAGTGGAAACCTAATTTCGGAGGATGGTGTTTTGATGATCCCCGACCTAGAGTTCTTAAAAGTCCTTGAGACACTCAGTTTAAAGGGCGACTTAAGTTACATGGTCGATAATATCACTCTTCAGAAAGTGCTGAAGCTTCCTTCGACAATTACGCAACTAACTTTGTGGTACACGCGCTTCAAGTGGGAGGAGCTCTCAATCCTCCAAACAGCTTTGCCGAGCCTTGAGGTTCTCAAATTAAAAATGGGCTGTGTTGGACCAGTTTGGAAAACAAGTGAAGAGGGGTTCTCTCAACTCAAGTACTTGAAGCTTGACAGTCTGGATATTGAGGAGTGGAATGCTTTTGAAGATCAATTTCCGAGACTTGAGGTCTTAGTGCTTCACAACTGCAAACGACTGGAGCAAATCCCAATGAATTTTGCCAATCTAGATGAGCTTCGTGAAATTGAGGTAGCGCGGTGCACCAGCTCGGCAGAGAAATGGGCCAAGGAGATTCTGTTAGAGCAACTAAATAACAAAGGAGATGATTGTTGCCTACATCTTCGTTTCCATGCATATGCATCTCCAGAGTGAGTTGTGTTTATCTTATTTATTTCTTTTGTATTACCTTTTTCTAGTGCAGGACTATTGATTTTACAAGGAAAAAAAATGGAAGTTTTTTGGGAGATTCTATTTGCTACGAAAATTTTAACAAAGCGCCATAAATTTTTTTTTTTTTACTTGTATAATTCGAGAAGCTTGCACTAGAGTTTTTTTTTTTTTATTTGATAATTTTTTTTTCTTGTTGTATTTTTATCTCTAGTGCTGAAGCTTCCTACGACGAGAGTGCTGAAGCTTCCTCTGACGAGAGTGCTGAAGCTGATGGTTAAAATTCCTTGAGACACTCAGTTTAAAGGACAACTTCCGTTACGAGGTCGGGAATATCACTCTTCAAAAAGTGTTGGCCGTGATTGTTTCTCTCTTTCAATCACGGTTTATAATCGTGATAAAAGAGAATGACTTATAATTACAACCAGATTTATCACGGTAGCAAGAGTATGATGGAAAACTTACAATCAAAGCCAATAGCTGTGATATTTATGGTTTATTGTAGGAGTGATGCAAATACATTTCTAGCGTGAGTTGTGTTTATCTTATTTATTTCTTTTGTATTACTTTTTTCGGGTGCAGGACTATTGATTTTAGAAGAAAAAAAATGGAAGTTTTTTAGGGAGATTCTATTCGCTACAAAGATTTTAACAAAGCGCCATAATATATATTTTTTTACTTATATAAGTTGAGAAGCATGCACTAGAGGTTTTTTTATTTGATAATTTATTTTGTTTTTCTTCTTGTATTTTTATCTCCTTTAAAAAAATTAAAGAAAAAAATGGCTTATTTTACAAGTTGCTATGGAGGGTTTGAAAATCAAGCTGATCGGTTAGTGTCAATTTTATCCAATTATTGGTGACCAACTATGCTAAGATGATTCAATTCCTAAATTTTATGGTATAGATGGGAAAAAATCTACACGTAGAAAAAATTTAAGGAGATTTGTGCTAATGATAATCTGGCTGTGTTTAGATTATTTCCTTTGTCTCTAAAGACGTTGCTAAAAATTGGTTTCCATTTTTAAGCCTGCAATTGATTCGTACATATGGAGATAAACAAATACAATTTATCAAAAAGTTTTCCCTGTTGATCAGACATAAAATACTATTCTAATATTGAATCTGTGTCCTAATGAATGGGCTTTCAAAATGCGATAGATCCAAAAATTTATGAGAATGATTAAAACACCCGACACAACAAAATGTATTGCGGTTGTCTGGCTACTGTACAAATTAGACCGTAATACAAGACCTTAGTTCCGAAACAAGTAAATAACTGGGACTCCTTTAGGCAACAAATCCTTAGTTATCATCAATAACTTGAACGCCACTCTGTTTTCGAGCTTTCAGCACGTTCTATATCCTAGGGTTCGTTCATGCACCAGAAGTTCTACTTGATCATCTAGGAGAAGAAGAAAAAAACTCCCAAACAACAGTGAGGGTTCTTTTTTATTTTTATCACAGAATCACATCCAGATGATGTAATTTTGTGTGTAAAGATAAGCTTGAGAACAAAAACATGAGTGAACCGTACCTTTGGAGGCTTGCAAGTGGAAGAAAAATCAATATCAGATTTGGAAGTAGAAAAAACGTGGATGAAGACTTTCAAGCTTCCATGAGATATTCTAAGATTTGCAATAAATGAGAGATTATCTTATCTTTATTTTTTAATTGTTTTGCCTATAAATAGGATTGTAATTCATTTGTAAAAGTATAAGTGGAGTAGAAGAGAATTAGAGGGAGAGAGAGAGATATAGGAATATAAATTTCCTCCTCCTTGTATTTCAAATTGAGTGAAATCAATATATCGTGAATGTGTTCGTTCAATTCGCTTGTGAGTTTCATACATACCCAACAGTGGTATCAGATCCATTAGGCTCTTTCCGAGAAATTCTCTCACAAAATAAAACTGAATTTTTAGTGCAAAGGTGAGGTCCTTCAGATCACCCAAACGCCGCCCAACAATTCGGCGACGAAAATCGAGCAGCATCTGTTTCGTTCGAAACCCAAAAGTGCTCGTCTTCAAAGCTTGATCTTTGGAATCTGTTCGTCTCTCAAAGACGATCTGATCAAGGTCTTGCAATTTTCTAGTCAATCGACCGACGGCTCCGGCGACCACAGTCCGGCCAAAAAAAGAACAAACTTTGTTTCCTTCGCTGCCGAGGAAAAGTTCATTTCTGTGCGAAACCAAAATAAAATTCTCCACTGGAAATGGATTTGGCGCCTTCCGTGTACCTATCATATCCAGCACTTCGTCTGGCTTGCTGTCCAGAATCGTCTTCTTTCGGGTAACAATTTTTTTACTCGTCACATCACCTCCTCCCCGAACTGTAGTTGGTGCCCTTCTGTGTGTGAGAATGACTATCACGTTCTTCGCGACTGTAGTCGAGTTGTGTCTATTTGGACGGCAATTTAGTTTCCCTTGATTAACTCTCACAACTGAGTGCAATTTTGTTCACCCTCCTTAAAAAAGGATGAACATTATCCTCTCTCTCATTAGTTGAAATAGTATGGACTCCACCACAAAGTGATATCATGTTTACCCTACAATATACTTTTTGTAAGCATGACATCATTTTATGGTGAGATTTACATCATTTCAACCAATATAAAAGAGGATAACGTTCACCCTATTAATTAGAGGGTGAACAAAACTCAACTCCTCACAACAACTCCTTTGATTGGATCATCACCAATGCAAGGATTTCGGGTACCCACTGTTCGGGCACCCCTTGGAAAGTCGTTTTCCTCTTTGCTATTGTCGATAGAAATAAGCGCATCTTCGAATTTAACTCCAACTCGAATTGGCCGGACCCCGCTTCTATTGCTAAGACCATCATAAACAAATCCTTGGAATGGTATTTCTTGGCCCAGGATAAACCCAAGGGCAGAAAAATGGCGTTGGTGTGGGGTGGGTTCCTCCTTGTGAGAATTTTTTCAAGCTCAAAAGTGACGGAGCTTTTAATGCGGCACTGGGCACGGCAGGTATGGGAGGTATTCTCCGTGATCACTTTGGTAGATGGGTTGGTGGTTTCCATAGAAATTTGCAGGTGAACTCCAGCCTCCAGCCTCATGGCTGAAATTTTGGCCTTACGGGATGGCCGGGTTTTGGCAAAGGCAGAAAGTGTGAACAAGTTGGAAATCGAAGTTGATGCTTTGGGTGTGGTACAGTAGATTGGTGATCATCACACAACAAACCACCCACTTGGTAACATTTTACTTGATTACAAGTCCCTCCTAGAAGAATTTGAAGCGGTGTCCATCAAGCACGTCTATCAAGAAGCAAACCATTGTGCGAATGCGTTGGCAAATGCCTAATTGTATTGCTAGTTTATTTTAAGTGGATTTGATTGGGGTTGTATGCCCTCGGTTTGTAAACTCTTAATTTTTGTTTAATGTATCTTCTATTACTAAAATAAAAAATAAAAAAATAACCCCTGAGTTGCAAATAATTGGGTTGCTCATTTAAAATTTATTAAAAGGGAGTAACTTCTTCAGCCGCAAGTGATTTTTTTCTCTTCACATACGAAAATCCTCGAGTCTTACAAGTTTGGAAAGGAACTGTGGGTGGACATAAATCCTCGAGTCGTACAAGTTTCCATATTGTAATAAAACTGGGACTCCTCTAGCTAGGCCAATGAATGGGAAACTTTTTTTGTATACCGGAGATTTCAACATTGGATACCAAGGTATTGGTATCACCTCTGGTCTATTTATATGCCTAATTGTATTGCTAGTTTATTTTATGTGGATTTGATTGGGGTTGTATACCCCTGGTTTGTAAACTCTTAATTTATGTTTAATGCATCTTCTATTACTAAAATAAAAAATAAAAAAATAACCCTTGAGTTGCTCATTTAAAATTTATTAAACGGTAACTTCTTCAGCCGCAAGTGATTTTTTTCTCTTCACATACGAAAATCCTCGAGTCTAAAATGTTTGGAAAGGAACTGTGGATGGAAATAAATCCTCGAGTCGTACAAGTTTCCATACTGCTGCCACGGCAGCCACCACCATCTCAGAACTTCCAAATGATGTAATTTTCAACATTCTTGTAAGAATGCCTGATATCAAGTCCGTCATTAGATGCAAGGAGGAAGCTATGGTACACAGGGTATACCGTATGTCTAAATTATGACAATTTGTGATTTACATTATGCCGATTTTTGGTTTTCTAATGCATATTTATGATTCTAGTTACGACTTGTACTTTAAAATTTACCTGTTGAACAGGTCATTAGCAGGTTACTTATAATTAAAAAATATTGTTGTTATATAACAATAATTATTCGTACCGGAATCCATAATACTTGTACTTTAACCAAATATATGCGTACAATATCAAAAATTAAATAATGCTACCCACAAATGTTATAATAACACCATAAATGGGCATTATCTTACCACAATGAGTCGTACCAAAAAAAATTGACTCGTATGATATTCCGTAACAAAATCAAAATATGTCGTACTAGAATCAATAATTGTTATACTCAAGCCAAAAATATTTGTAAAATGCCACACATTTTATAAAATAACCACAATTGTTATGACAATACCTAAAATTGTCATTTTCTCAACACAACGTGTCGTAACAAAAGAAAACATATTTAAATACCACAAATTATACAACAAATCACAATTGTTATGATAATATCATAAATTTACGTTTTCTTACCACAATGTGTCGTACCAAAGGAAATTAATTAAAATATTCCATAATAACACATGTTTAAAATACCACAAATTCAGTAATATAACCAAATTTGTTATGACAACATCATAAATTGACGTTTTCATACCCACAACGTGTCGTATAAAAAATTCAATCAGAATGTTCAATTAACGATAATTATAATCAGGAAAATACCATACCACAATTTCAGTAATATAACCAAATTTGTTATGACAACACCATAAATTGACTTTTTCATATCCACAACATGTCGTATAAAAAAATTCAATCGAAATGTTCAGTTAACGATAGTTATAATAAAAAAATATCATACCACAAATTTAGTAATATAACCAAATTTGTTATGACAACACTATAAATAGGCGTTTCCAATCGGAATGTTCAGTAAACGATAGTTAAAATAAGCAAAATACCATACCACTAATTATTTTCAATTCCAGCCACATTATTTTTTCAAATTTTAAAATTTCCACCATATTATCTTTATTTTTGATTCCCTCCACACTATTTTTTCAAATTCTTATTTGTCCCTACACAATACCTCAATAATTTAAACTAAAAATGAAGTTCTCGCTCAAAATTTTCATCCAAGAAATTCACCAAAAAAGTACTATACCCAAATTTTCGAATACAACTACAATTTTCTCTCAAAATATTAGTCTAAATTAAATTCTTTCTCTACAAAATTTAATTCAAAAAATCAAAATTCCTTCAATTTTTCATGGAAAAATGAGAGGTCACTGAAACAAATAATTACCCAACTATCTCAAGATACGGATATTCAGAGTGGTGCACTTAACAATTGGTACTATATATTTGACAGGTGAATCAATGCCAAACCTTCACCCTATGCATACAAATCCAAATTTAATGGTGGTCCTTGGAACTAGGTCGTGGAAGTACAATATAAATAATTTTGTAAATTTATTGTCATTGTACTTTCTTTTAAAAAAAATTATTATCGTCGACATACTGATTTACACCAATGACATAGGCTAAAATATGATCTGCATGCCGATGATGGAGCTTTCTAAACGTGATTGAGGCAAAAATTTATGTATTTGAGTTAATCAACAAACATAAAATACTCAACGGATTTAATTGTCGTTATTGTGTCACGGTAGCATGGCTACCGTATATTCAACAACAGAAGATTAGGTTTCATATCAAATATAAATTGAATGTACAAGCTAAATGTCGTTAGTGAGTGTATTTTTAGAATGATTGATCAGGGTTGTTAGGATGTCAAGTTGTACGATAATTAATTTGTGATATTTTAGACATGTATCTTGCTTGAGTATAATAATTATTGATTGCACTACGACATATTTTAGTCTTGTATTTAGTATCTTTTGATTGATTTTTTTTGGTACGACACATTGTGGTAAGTAAGTGCCAATTTTTTGTATTGTCATAACAATTGTGGTTATGTTATGTAATTTATAATATTTTACATATGAGGGAGAGAGAGAAAGTCAAGGAGGAGAGAACAACTTGTTACCTACTAAGCCCTTTTTTTATTTTAATAATTGATTTAACCAATGGGGGGTCCAGATTATTCACTTTGAAATCTAAGGGTTTAAAATCATGGTGCGTACGGTACACCCCCTAATAAGGGGTGTGTACCATAGGACTACCCTGGATGCAAACGAGTGTGCAAGAAGTGGCACAACCTAATTCTCCAACCCTGCTTCGCCAAATCGCACAGCTCGAGGGGGTCTCTTCCTCCCAATCTTATCTTCTACAGTCCCCCTGACGTCTTCACCAACCCCGCTCAATTTGGCATTCTCGAGCTTGATGACGACCTTGACCATTTAGGCTGCCAAAACACCACCATCACATTCAGATCTGGGATTTACATCCCCCACGAGCGCTATAAAAGACAATTAATAGGAGCATGCAATGGTTTATGTTAGATATTTTGGCACTTTCCGGGGTTGTCCAAAACCTCCATTGGTGTCTTTGTTATATCGACTCCGTTGAATTATAATGGGTAGGCTCTTAAGGGGTAGTTTCTCGCACGATGCTCCTCTCATTATCTGCGCCAAATTGACCGCTACAGAATCGAGCCAACACATCATGAAAGGTAAAAACATTGCACAGCACATCATGCATATTATTTCCAAGATTAAAATTTTTATTCATGCACATTTTTCTTTCTGGTAAATCTCTCTCCTAATATTCGTTTTCCATATATATATACATGTCATTACGAGATGTTCTTCATGGAGTATAAAAAGATTACTAAATCTCTCTGATTACTCGTTTACCGTCGTATATAATTTACTCTCCGGAAAATATATATGTTTCAAAAGGAAAGACTGTCTACATTTTTAGGAAAACCAAGAATTTTGTTTGCATCTGCATGTGTATATATATTGACCCATTGGGTCATAAGTAGGGTGTGCACGAAAGATAAATACACAGAGGTGTGAGAGATTTTACTTATATGTGAAAGATAGAAAGGGGTGCACGACAGTTTTTGTTTTAGTTTTCGGCAGAGGCGAAAGTTTTATTTATAAAAGAAAGAATGGGTGCACGACTGCCGTAGGGGACGAGATAAACAGTTTTTTCATTGCTGCCCAGATTCTTTCTTTTCGTTCGTGCATATTGTTTCTTCGAACGCCGTTTGGTTTGTTTAGATCACGGTATACATCATATTATTCATCCATTCACTGTTCGTGATTTTTGGTGCCGTTTGCTGCTGTGGCTGAATCTTTTGGAGATTGATTCGGAGCCGGTTGAATCCGGAGATCGGGCGTGAAGTCCGTGGTGCATCTATTGGATCTTAAAGAAGCTCAGGGAGCATCGGAGATTGGCGAGGATAGGTAAAGGCTTGGGTAAGGTTTTTACTATTTCGCAATCTGTACTTCTTTTTGATTAATAGAATAAATCAGTAGTGTTAGGCCGTGGTTTTGGCTTAGGGTTATTTAGGACCCTAAGTTTTTCCACGTAAATCGTGCGTATCCTGTCTCAATTTTTATTCTACTGCACTACTTGATTTTTGGTTTGGATTAATCGAGATAATCAACCCGTTCATCTTTATTAATTTTTAAATCTGAAAATTGGTATATTTTTATTAAAACTCCTATTCACCCCCCCTCTAGGAGTAAATTAAACGCTTCCGCATAATTTCAGTTTAGTTTGTTTGCATGTTGATGAGGATATTGTGGTGTGTAACCCAATTTTTCTTCAAGGGAGATGACCTTTGGTCCTTCCAAAACTGCCAAAACAGGCACATAGTAGTAGGTCATGATTCGGGTTTGGGTTTAGTCCATCGAGCCATGAATACAAGGTCTTGAGATGTAATGAAACGAATGGAGGCAATATTATTTCATTCGAGGTTTGTACCCTTGGGAGGGATGATACATGGAGGAGCATCGGAGGAGGGCACAACAAAGAACCATTCTCTCGCCGTCTTACTGGTATTGATTTTGTTTTTGTGAATGGTGCACTTTATTTGCTAGGGGGAAGACATGGCTTCATGCCTTCAAGATTAAGCTTATGCTATTTTGATATGGACAATGAGGAATTGGGAAGTACTCTATCCTTGCCTTGTCATAACGAGGGTCTTTTGCATCTTGGAGTTTTGGATAATTTTGTATTCCTTAGCAGTGCCCGTTGGTTAAGTGATTTTAATGTGTGGGTGATGAGAGATTACATAGCTACGAGGCTTGGACATTGAAATGGGTTTTTAAGCTACCAGATCCTCCTGGGCTAATTAGACCAGTCCAATTGATACAAATTTTGAAAGACGGAATCATATTGATGATTCTCCATGACAAAGTTCTTGTATCTCATAATCCTCAAATATACTCCCTCCGTCCCAAATTGATTGTCCCGTCCGCAAAACGGAGTATTAAAAATAATGCAATTTTTTCAAGAAAAAATTCAAACTTTTTTCACAAATTAAAAATTCTCATTGATATCTAGTAAGTTGTTGAAATTTTTTTGATTTTTTCTTGCAAAAATTGTATTATTTTTAACACTCCGTTTTGCGGACAGGACAATCAATTTGGGACGGAGGGAGTAATTAATAGAGATAATTAAGTATCACAAAGTTGTATTTTGGACCGAATTAATTGCTCATACACCAAGCTTCATCTGCCCACCATGGTTGCTATGAAGGTTAATATGGGTAAAAACTTCACTTGAGAGATCATAGTTGTTATTGTACGCATGCCAGATCATGTGATTGTTTGGGCTATGGTCTTTTTTATTTTATTTTATTTTTAAGGTAGTTTCATGGTCTTGGTATGGTATTTCGATTGCTTGCATGTCGTTTGTTTTTTCATTGGTGCATTTTAAAAAGGTTGATGATAAAGCCGTAACGAGTACTTCTTATGATGCCACAAAAACTATTGTGACTTGACATTTTAATCCTCACCTGACACCAGCCATGTTGGACGCTCAAAGTCTCTTCGTCTTCGTATCTTATTAATACTTTCTGCTCCACACATTCCCATGGAAAACTATCTTCTCTCTCCTCACCCGACGCCCTATTTTCTCTTCCATCATCCCTCTCTTCTTCTCCACCACCATTGGCAATGTAGAGTCCGATCATGGCCCATTGATCGATCCTAGCCATCAACCAGTTTAAAAAAAAAAAGGTAACTTCCAATCTATATACGTTCGAAACAGTTTCCACCTTCATTTGATTACATGGACTCCTCCAGGGTACATCCTTGTTGGTTTACTATACAGCAAAAAATTGCTTTCAGAAGCCCTAATGGCAGATGATGCTTATTCAATACTAGTGCAATCTAAGCCATTTTCAAGGGAAATATATATGGAACATAACTAATCTCCCAGCTTTCCATATTCCCCATTCCCCTTGCCCAAAAAGTAGCAATTATAAGAGCATGTATACCAGTCTAGCTCGATTGGTATACATACATTTTAAGCTACTTTAGCTATGCAAAAGAAGAAAGTCACCCTGCACCAGATTGATCTTATGCTATTTTGACGTGGAGAATATAATGAAGAATTGGGAAATCTCTCATCTCATTGCCTTGTCATGATATCGATGGCCCTATCGTGCATCTTGGAGTTTTGGATACCTTACCGATCTCCCTTCATCAAGTCATTGTAATATTTGGGTGATGAAAGATTACATACATACGGGGGCTTGGAAGTTGAAATGGGTTGTTTGTCTACCATATCCTCGTCGGCTAGTTGGAGCGGTCCGACCGATAAAGATTTTGAAAGACGGAACCGTACTGATGATTTTCCATAACACAAATCTTATATCTCATAATCCCGAAACAAGAGGTACAAAGAGAATTAAGTATCATGAAGCAAGCTAGGGAATTCGCCCTGGCTGATGCCATGAGTGTGAGCATCTCCAATGGGAGATGTCAAATCCTACGTGGAGATGTTAACGGTAACATTTGACACCAAAATTTAATCCAACCCAGCAGCCTTCTTTGATGCCAATCCTACGTGGATTTGAAGAGAATGACAAAGTTGTCAAAGTTGACAACCACCCTCCTCCATGCCAAATTTCAAAAATGACCATTTTTATATTGACTTAAGGGTTGGAGAGGAATAATTTGATATCAAATAAATAGAATTTGACATCAAGGGTTGGAAAGAAAGGCTTTGATGTCAAATTGGAGATGTCAAAATGCCACGTCAGACTTTAAAAAATGTTTGACATATCCAATATGAAGCCATGGGTTGGAAGGATCTAGTCTATGACTCTTGTAGTCTTTTTAAACCTTTTTGAATGTCATTTATCTGGCTTGTTGACTTTGATAATCTAAGTTAATGCATAATTTTTAGCTTGATCAAAAAAACAAAAAAAAGTATCTCGAAGTTAGATTTTGGACCGAATCAATTACTCATACACCAAGCTTCCTCTGCCCACCATGATTGCTTTGAAGGGTAATGGGTAAAAACCTCACGAGGCGCGTTGTGATTGTTTGGGCTAATTTTTCCTTTTTATTTTTTTTTAAAGGTCATGCTCTTCATGATATGGCATTTCGATTGCTTGGTCGTTTTTTTCATTGTTGCATTTTCAAAATTGGAGTTGTGATTTTGAGTTCTTAAGTGTAATATTAGCCATTTGTTTTTTACAATACTTTGTTAATTAATTATTGTGGGTGGAGCACTCCTTTGACTATGTTTGGTCCGCAGTTCAAAATTCTAATGCCTAGTTGTTAAATTTGGTAAAAGTAGAAGAAAATAATTTTTTTAATGAAGTAAAAAACTTTACATTTGCGTTTGAGATATACTCTTAATCAAATTGATTAGTGGACTTTGTTAAGGACAATTAAGTGTTTGAGCTCTTAATTTGACTTCGAGGTATGCTCTTGTTCTAGCTACTACACTGTGAGTTTGGTATTTTAAGAATAACAATAAGTCTACAGTCACCGCACTCATGTGGGCCCCATGAAAAATCAGGCTCAATCCGATAAACGTAGGTGTTTAATCCAAACTTCTAAAAATCAGATGATCCAAGCCGTTCAAAAATGAAAGATTGAATCGAGCACGTACACATATCGGATTCAACTGATTTTTCACAAGGCCTACTCGGTTGTTTTTTTAAAATTATTGAATGGCTCAGATCATTTGTGTAGAGCTTGGAGTGGGCCCCACACTGTAAGAATAAGTCTTGGGTGTTGTTTGATAAAACTAAAAAAATTAAGTACTAAAAGCTGAATGTTATTTTTTAAGTTGAAAAAATGTTTGAATGTAAAATCCATACCAAATATGCTCCTAAAACAAATAATGAATTCAAAAGCCCCAATTTATCGCCATGTCGCCACCACAGCCCACAGGAAACCCCCAAATATGCTCCTAAAACTAGCCCCAAATTTGGAGAGGAGCCGGACTCAAGGAAAGGAAAGTACCCTAATCAGTGAAGAAGAAAAATAAGTTTGAACTCAATCATGCTATGCATGAGATGCCGTGCAATGCTTTTACCTCTCACGCAATCGGATCAATTTCGTAGCGGTCAACTTAACGCAGATAATGGGAGGAGCATCGTGCGAGAAACTACACCCTAAGAACCTACCCATTATAATTAAACGGAGTCGATATAACAAAGACACCAAAGAAGGTTTTAAACAACCCTGGAAAGTGCCAATATATCTAACATCTTGTTCTATGTGAGTTTGGTCTTTTAAGAATAAGTCTTGGGTGTTTTTTTTTTGATAGGCAAAAAATTTTATTAAGAAAACTTGACAAAGGGTACATCAAGTTGGGGGGGGGGAGGGGAGAGAATTCCAACCAAGGTTGGAATACAGAGGACCGAGGTCCAACCCGAAACACCTAAGGGACTCAAAACACCCATACCTGAAATAATAAGCCCAACCCAAGAAACAAAACCAAAACCTAAACCAAGCATCCCTAATCACCACCACCACAAAGAATAACAATCCCCATCACACCACTACCGACATCAATTGCATAAACACACATCTATCTCAAACACCAAAATATCATAAACATCCCAACACCACCTCCTAGACCCCGAACCCATTAGAATGCTAAAGAAGACCTATGCCGAATCCGAGACTCATTCCTTTGGAGCTTTTGGATGGAGCTTTTTCCTTTGGAGAGGAGCGAAAGAATTGTCCCTCAATATTCTTTCCAAATCCTTAGCTTCCTGTTCAATCATCTTTTTCATTCGCAATTCACCAGTGTCATCATACTTAATACCTAACTTGGTGCTTGCGCGGATAGTTTCCTGAAGTTCCTCTGCAATTCTAAACCGCTCCTGGTCTGGAGTATCAACTATATAACCAGATGTTTCATGAGGCAAGACTGAAGTTTCATTCGACTCAACTAGAGCCAATTCTTCACCGAAAGGCTGGCTCCTATTTTTACGATTGACCTCTTTAGGCCGAAAATCCACCATTAAGGCTCTGATATTGTTTCCAGAATCAGAGACTGCCTGAGCCTCGTTTAGATGAGACATGTTGATGCCTACAGAAGAGATTGGTAAAGCAGCAGCGGCAACATCTGATCTAATCAAAGCACAACTTTGCTTCTTTTTTCCACCTTTCTTCTTAGATTTAGGAATGCCCAGCATGTTCTCTACCGACTTCTGCTTCCATTTCCCTTTCTCCGAATCCTTAGTCACCTCGATTGGATTGAGATCAACAACTAACTGTAGGCCCTCAACTTCCTTGTCAATCAAAAAACCTACTTCTGAAAGATTATAAAAGCTTACATCAGGTTCTGCTCGCTTTGTAACTGTGCCAATATCCAAAGGTCCATCTTCTAAGCAAGGAAAATTATCCCTTGC
>BPLS01027160.1:62284-85771 GCA_019656275.1 Rhododendron kiyosumense
TCTTCTAAGCAAGGAAAATTATCCCTTGCAATAATAGCTCCATCATCAGCCAAGGACTGGGAAGTATCCTGAGTATCAATTTCGGCCGCAATAGGTGCAGATAAGGCCACTAACTGATTATCCCCTTCAAGATTAGTCTCCTTGGGCTTAGAATCAGCCCCACCACTTGCTAAATCACAGTGGGTTGCACTCCCTTGTCCTACGATCAGCTCCACAACCGAAGAGGTTCCATTCGTATCACTTTCAGACATCAGAGTACCCACTTCATCATCCCCATCATCAACCTTCTTCTCCTCCTCCTCCTCCTCCTCCTCCTCCTCTTCCTTTGATTCTTCTTCTGAATGCGAGGTAGAGACCAGACTTAATCTAGGAATTTGTTTCTCCACTTCATGAGGTTGGTCACACGAATCTTCCATCACCTTAACTTTGTAACTCTTTTCTCCAACCTCAACGAAAATCCATTCATCAATTTCCTTGAAAATATTAGTGGCGATTAAGATCTTAGCCTCCGCAAAAAATGACATCTTCATCGTCGATTCATCTGTAGATATGAAAGACCCCCATAATTCTCCAATGGATTTGAAGGAATTGTTGCTCCATCCATTGAGAGGCATTCCATAGCAACATAACCATACAAATCTTTCAGCACATGCCGCTTGTCCATCCCATGGTTTAGATTCAGAGAACCACCTTTGAAGACATTTTTCTTCAATCAATTTCTCTATTTCCTCTCTAGATGAACAGGTTAAGATCACAGATCTTCCACCAAGCGCTTTAATATCGATATTGTCTAATCCCATCCCTACCATCTGGGCCTTTAAATCATTAATTGAAATTAACTTATATAGTTTTGCCACTGCGCTGCGGTAGAGCCACCCATTTCCAGCAGGTATTAAAGATATCCTTCGACACATTTGATCACTACTTTTTAACCCCTTCTCTGACTCCTTTTCAACACTACCGCCTTTGTTAATTTCACCTGATACCATTTGGGCAAAAGATATTCCTTGATTGAAGCTCTTATGACCACTTTTTCCTATGTCAAAGTGAGTACTATGATTGCCACGAGTCCCTAGCAAATTTGTTCCCACATCTGGACGATTAAACATGGGAACCTTCAAAGCTGATTTGGTCATATACTGTCCAAAAGAAGCTTCCTTGACAAAAAGCTTCTTATCACTAACCCACAACCCAGCCCCAACTCTGGAGTATTCTAGAAGCTTCTAGAATCAATTGGAGGGATCTCAACGCAGCCCTCGCCTGGGTTGAACCAACCCATTCACCCGACCCGAAGGTTCAGTCATTGAGCTCGCGAACTGGGCCTCTGACACCAGTGGACTGAACCCTTCGGTCCAGTCCACCTCTTCTCGGCTCAATCCACTACACGCGCAGGGCCTAGGCCAAAACCGCGTGCACGAGTCCAACCTGTCATGCTCGTCTCCTAGCCCTACCGAATCAACCTGCGGGCCAACCTGTGGCTCGCACCTTGGCGCAGGTACCCAGCGGAGCAGCAGAGGAGAGATTCTAAGGAGTCCAACGGAAACCACCACCCCAATTTAGTGGAAAATGGCTTTCAACCTTTTCCTGAACAATATTTTCTCAACGAAGAAAAGGCCTTCAATTTTCATTTTTGATATCATGTTTTGTATAGTTGTTGTGCTACTGTATTTTTTTTTTCTTTTCTTTTGGACTCTGAAAGTCAAGACTCATGAGTTAATTTAATTGTTTGTTGTGGTACAATCCAATTGTTTGATTTTCCGCATATATTATGAAAAATTGTTCTTTTTCTTTTTCTTTTTTTTATCTCTTTCGAGATACACTAAGGATGGAGTGCTAGTACAGATAGTGATTGCCCACTAGATCGAATTGAAATTTTCATGTTTTCATGGAGGAAAATAAATTAAAAAACCTTTGAAGTACTAGAAGTGAACGAGCAGATATTGAAATACATATCATTAGGTCTCATCTATCTAATGAGGGTAAGACTATCATTAGAAAAAAGTAATATACACATTTATGGCTAGTTTAGAAAATAGTGATGAAACTTTATGATTTGTGAGTATCCATAAACACAACTCATATATCTAAATACATTTATTGCACCTAAACTATTGCCCCCGGGGGACCGAATAATAGATTCAGCGGCCCCAGTTTCTCGCCGTGTCGCTGCCACAGGCCACAGGAAACCCCCAAATATGCTCCTAAAACTAGCCCCAAATTTGCCCAATATACAGCCCCAAAAAATCCCCTTACAACAGCCCCAAATTCGGGTGTAGTTATATTAATTATATTCGGTTTTGGTTAGAGTTTCACACTTTGGCGTTATAACTTACTTTCCAAGTCCGAATAGGAAAGGGAATCTCTTCATGCTTATAAATACGAATGGGATATTAGGTATTTTATATATGTGTGAGAGATACACAATCGGTGATAGCAAGGATTTTTCGATCTCATTGTACTCAATCAATATAGTGGAATTTCCCTTTTGTTTATGGAGTAGGTTTTGAGACCGAACCACGAAAATTTTGTGTTCTTTATTTTCCTTTGTGCTTGTTGAATTTTGAGGTGAGGGACTAAAAATCCCGACAGTTCTATATCCTAGCAAGGGTTCACGCACTGGAAGTAACTTCTACCGCACCCCATCAACTAGGTGAAAAAAGAAAAAACTCCCAGATCACAGTGAGGGTTCTCTCTCTGTTTCTCATGGCAAAGAGGGGAGTGAACAAAAAGAGTCGATCGGGTCAACCACCACCGCAGAAAAGAAGAGCTATTGCTGCCGCAGCCACCACCATCTCAGAAATTCCAGATGATGTAATTTTCGACATTCTAGTAAAAACGCCTGATATCAAGTCCATCATTAGATGCAAAGGAGTATGCAAGAAGTGGCGCAAAATGATTCTCCAACCCTACTTCGCCAAATCGCTTATCTCGAGGGGGTCTCTTCCTCTCAGTCTTATCTTCTATAGTCCCTCTGACGGCCCCACAAACCCCGCTCACTTTGGCATTCTTGAGCTTGACGATGACGACCTTGCCCGTTTAGGCCACAAAAATGCCACTGTGACATTCAGATCTGAGATTTACATCCCCCATGAGGGTTATAAAGGACGAGTAATTGGAGCATGCAATGGGTTAGTTTCTTTGCGTGTTGATAAGGATATTGTGGTGTGTAACCCAATTCTTCAAGGACAACCACCTTTTGTCCTTCCAAAACTGCCAGAACTGGCACATTGTAGGTCAAGATTCGGGTTTGGGTTTAGTGTATTGAGTGGTGAATATAAGGTCTTGAGAGGTAATGAAATGCATGGAGGCCGTATCCTATCGTTTGAGGTTTTTACCCTTGGGAGGGATGATACATGGAGGACCGTTGGCGGAGGGCACGACGGAAAACCATTCTTTCGCAGTTCTACGTCCCTTGGTATTGATTTTGTTTTTGTGAATGGTACAATTTATTGGTTAGGGCGGGACATGGCTTCAAGATTAAGCTTATGCTATTTTGATGTGGAGAATGAGGAATTGGGAAGTACTCTCTCCTTGCCTTGTGAAATCGATGGCATCGTGCATCTTGGAGTTTTGGATAAGTTTTTATACGTTTTCGATGTCCATTGGCCAAGTCACGTGGATGTGTGGGTGATGAGAGATTACATGCGTACGGGGGCTTGGACAGGGAAATGGATTCTTAAGCTACCATATCCTCGTGGGCTAGTTGGACCAATCCAACCGATACAAATTTTGAAAGATGGAACCGTATTGATGATTCTGAATAAATTTATTGCCAATGAAAACAAATACGGCAAAGTTCTTGGATCTCATAATCCTCAAACAGGTTTAACAGAGATCATTAAGTATCACGAAGGTCTATTTTGGACAGAATCAATTGCTCATACACCAAGCTTCCTCTGCCCACCTTGGTTACTATGAAGGGTAGGGGTAAAAACCTCCTGTGACTGTTTGGGCTAAGTTGTTTCTTTCTTCTTCTTTTTTTTTATTCTTTTTTTAAAGGTAGTTTCATGGTCTTCACGATATGGCATTTCGATTGCTTGGTGGATCATTTTTTCATTGTTGCATTTCAAAATTGGACGAGTTGTGATTTTGAGTTTTTAACTGTAATATTAGCCATTTATTTTTTACAATACTTTGCTACTGTAGGTGGAGCACTTCTTTGACTATGTTTGGACCATGGTTCAAGATTTTAACAACTAGTTTGGTTAAATTTTGGTAAAAGTAACAAAAAGTAGTAGAAGAAAATAAGTTTTTGAATGAAGTAAAGAACTTTACATTTGCGTTTGAGATAAACTCTTAATAAAATTGTTTAGTGGAATTTGTTATGGACAATTAAGTGTTTGAGCTCTTAATTTGACTTCGAGGTATGCTTTTGTTCTACTACACTGTGAGTTTGGTCTTTTAAGAATAAGTCTTGGGTGTTGCTTGATAAAATTTTAAAAAATTTATGTACTGAAATTAAGCTGAATGCTATTTTTTAAGCTGAAAAAATGTTTGATAAACCTATTCAACACTGTATTGAAACAAATAATGAATTAATTAAAGTTTCATTTATTATAGTGATGCTCTATTAATTTTATTAACGGTCGCCAAGTGTGGTAGTAGTGGTGGTTGAATGTGGTAGCGCAAGGTAGTGGCGCAAAGGCGAAGTGTTTGAGGTAGTGGTGGATTGTTGATGATAGTGGCGATGGCAGTGGGAGTGACGGTGGTGGTGATAGTGGTGGAATGGTGGTGGTAGTATCTGTTAGGAATTGAACACCTTGTTCAACTCACAACGCAGTACAGATCTTAGAAATTAGGATCACAGAAATCGCAAACAAACAGAAATGGTGCGTACTGAACAAGAAAAGAAAGAACACTAGATATACATGCAAAATCTCAACGCGAGAAAAAACCATGGGAGTCACACCAATCCACTATGAAATCAAATCAATAGTACAAGTCTTCTCTCAATCTCTCTGAGACCTACTTTTTCTCTCGCCTCTCTGTTTTTCTCTAAAAACCAATTAACCTAATTACATACAAACTGCAGTGTAAAATAGGTCGGGTCCTATGTGGAAATTACACCCTAAGTCCTTGAAATATCGTTTTCGCTACAATTCGGTGTGCTCCTAAAGTCGTATCCCGAACTACAGCACTTTGTACCGTGGGGGCAGACCCCTGGCTAAACCACTGCTAAAGGTTGTCTGTACACCTAACAGTATCTACAGTATTAGTAGTGATGGTAGTACTGATGGTAGTGGCGGCTGGAGGGGTGGTGGTGGTGGTAGAGTGGTGACGACAATGATTGTGATGGCGGTGTGGAGGGTAGTGGTATTTTAAGAGCCACTAATCTTTTAAAAAATGTAAAATATGATTATCAAACCTACTTAATCACTTATTGCTTTTATAATTCAATAATATGAGCTAAATAGGAGTTATCAAATATCGAACAAGCCGTGAGTTGCGTATAAATTGTGTTGTAATTATTAAAATTTATTAAAAGGTAAGTAACTTCTTGAGCCACAAGAATTTTTTTTCTCTTGATATAAGAAAATCCTCAAGTCGTACAAGTTTGGAAAGGATATCTGTGGAGATGGAAACTTTTCCAAGATTCCATATTGTAATAAAACTGGGACTCCTCTTGGCTAATCAATCCTTTATCGATTTATCATCTTGGGACTCCTCTTGGCTCCTCTCTCTCTCTCTCACTCACTCTCTCTCTCTCTCTCTCATGGCAGCCACCAGGCCCACCACCATCTCAGAAATTCCAGATGATGTAATTTTCAACATTCTAGTAAGAATGCCTGATATCAAGTCCGTCATTAGATGCAAACGAGTGTCCAAGAAGTGGCACAACCTAATTCTCCAACCCTGCTTCGCCAAATCGCATAGTTCAAGGGGGTCTCTTCCTCCGAGTCTTATCTTCTACGGTCCCCCTGATGGCCTCACCAACCCTGCTCACTTTGGCATTCTCGAGCTTGACGATGACTTTGATCATTTAGGCTGCCAAAACGCACCCCGACATTCAGATCTGGGATTTACATCCCCCGTGTGAGGGCTATAAAGGACGAGTAATAGGAGCATGCAATGGGCCGGTTAGTTTGTTTGGATGTTGATAAGGGTATTGTGGTGTGTAACCCAATTCTTCAAGGACAACCACCTTTTGTCCTTCCAAAACTGGCACATGATAGCAGGTCACGATTCGGGTTTGGGTTTAGTCCCTTGAGTGATGAATACAAGGTCTTGAGATGTAATGAAACGTACGACGACAGTACTATATCGATCGACGTTTGTACCCTTGGGAAGGATGATACATGGAGGAGCATCGGAGGAGGTGGGCACAACGGAAAACCATTCCCTCGCTGTTATACGTCCCCTGGTGCTGATTTTGTTTTCTTGAATGGTGCACTTTTTTGGCGAGGGTCGGACATGGATTCAAGATTCTTATGTTATTTTGATGTGGAGAATGAGGAATTGGGAAATCTCTCCTTGCCTTGTCACATCGATGATGGTATGTTGCGTCTTGGAGTTTTGGATAATCTTTTATACCTTAGCGAGGTCCGTTGGTCAAGTACTCATGTAAATGTGTGGGTGATGAGAGATTGCATACCTATGGGGGCTTGGACATTGAAATGGGTTGTTAAGCTACCACAACCTCATGAGCCAATTGGACTGATCCGACCGATAAAAATCTTACAAGACGGAACCGTATTGATGATTTCTTCCAACAAATCATCTTACAACGACAAAGTTCTTGTATCTCATAATCCTCAAACAGGATTAACAGAGATAATTAAGTATCACAAAGTTCGATTTTGGACCAAATCAACTGCTCATACACCAAGCTTCCTCTGCCCACCGTGGTTGCTATGAAGAGAAACAGGTAAAAATTTCACGCCATACGAATACTTTTTACAATGCCGCGAAAGCTATTGTGACTTGACGTTTTTATCCTCACCAGATCGACACGAGCCACCTTGAACACTCAAAGTCTCTTCATCTATTCATGTCTTATTCTCTCAGCTCCCCATATGACAACTTCCTTGTTCTGCTATAATATGGGACATAATGCTACAAGTATGGGACAGGTGCACGCCACTTGGCATATGCAATAAAGTTATTTATTGTTCATTATGGGACAATCATGTCTCAACGTCGTGGATGAAAACATGACAGGAACGATTCGCAGTATTGAATGCTTTTGGGGTGTTATGTACCCTAAATATATGGGGGGAAATACAAAAAAGTTAATTTTGACCAAATAAAAACCATATATGTTTCTTTTGGTTGTTTCCAGATGGAATGTATGTTCATATGACTAACAACTAGTATATACATATGTATGTGTATCCACATTCGCTCTCTTTCATACATATGTTCTACCGCATACCAGTCTGTTTGTTCATCTTTTATTTAGAATTGTTGTGTTCATATACCTTTTAAGATGAAAAGTAATCTTTGGTTTTATGAGTACTTCGTTCGTTCGTTATTTTGTTTCTTAATTTGGTGTCCATTACTTTTCCCAACAAACTGCATTGTTTTGTTTCTGTTTTTTTTTTTTATCGGCAGAAGTAACATTTTATTAAAAAAACTTGATGAGGGTACATTGTTGGATGAATCATCGTGCTAATATGTTATTATTGTTTATAATTTCTTCAATTGTTCAGATCATGTCCATTCCTCAACAAATCATGGCTGGGTTGCATCAGAATTGATCGAGGTTGAAATTAGGTTGAGGACGAGGGACTACTCTTTCCATCTTCGCTGCTTATGGATCAGTTCTTGTGCCGACTTTCACTATGATTTACGTGAAGTTTCTTTGTCTATGTTTTTGGTTTTTATTTTTAGATGGGGATTGAAGTGTTTTTTCTTTCTTTAAATTCTTTGTTAACCGCCAAGACCTTCAACTTACTTTCTATATATAAACACTAAACGACCTGAGTCTAGTCATTTACTAAATGGCCTCTTTAATCGAACCAAACCTCTCTTAACAAGCTAAGCTTTTGTCAAAAGAGCCGAGCTCTATCTGGCCAAAAACTCAATTTCAAGCTTGGCACAACATCTTAAAATAGGATAATCGATCTAGACTACTGCCACTGAGTTTGGAACTTTTCTAACTTCTTTTAGGTTGTACCAAAGAAGCTTATGGTGTTCATTTGGAAACAGAGAAGTAGTTTCTTGTGGCCGTATCCTTGAAGATCTTATTCATAAACCAGTTCCTCTCCCTATGGTTACAAGGAGTAGGCGAAAACTTTTGTGTTTGTACCCAAAAATGACCGGCCACTAAAAAGCGTGTGCTTGCTGCCGGTCCCATGTATTTTTGGTGTAACCGAACTTGGGATTACTCGAAGATAAAAAGGTTCAAACAATGTACTTCATGGCAGTTAGTTTTGGAGTTCATGGGACACTTGACAAGGTACAATCCATTGGCAAATTTGCCTTCAAGCACTTCTCGTGCATGTTGCAAAGTGGGGGTAATGGGATTATGGCAAGTAACTGCCATTTTCGGGTCTATAAAAAGAGAAGATCAAGATCAGAGAAAAGCCTCCAAATCAACAGACAACTTCAAGCTTCTGCTTCAATTATCTGTCTTTCGGCTCCGGCCACACTATGTGTATTTTTCTGCACATTTCAATTTTAGCAACTTCGTGGTTGCATATAACTTTTATTAATTCCGACAATGGGAATCCTGGCCGGGCATTCATCTCTTCAACAATGGAAAACCCCAAGTGTTTTTCCATTTCATTCCTACGGCGTTTACAAGGTTCAAGTACCGCGCTCGTTCCTCTCTCTACATCACTCTGAGAAAATGGTAAAGTCTCTTCCGCTGAGGCAAAAAGGCGGTGGATTTCATCTACCGCACAGTCGCACTCAACTCGTCAGTTCAGAAGTCAGAATTAAGCTCTGTAGCCTAATTCGCGTTTGGATCATGTCACGGACCTAGCATGCCCGCGCATCTCAATCGCATGGCCAAGGCGTATGCTTCGCTTTTTTGAGGGAAACATTATGTAACCAAATAATGAGATGCTTGGAAGAAATCGAAATGCATAGATTAGCCACGATACAGGAAATCGCCAAATACAACTACTACTTTGCCCAGCCATGTATCTCCTCCAGATTACATCCTTGTTGGTTTACTATGAAACAAAAAAATTGCTTTCAGAAGCCCTATTATATGGCAGATGATGCTTATTTTACTAGTGCAATCTAAGCCAAGTTCAAGGGAAATATAGAGCAAAATAACTAAATCTCCCAGCTTTTCATTCTCCATTCGATCTCCTGGCCAAAAAAGTAGTTATAAATAATAGCTCTTTATGCATGACAACCTCATCAACCGTCCATGTTGACCCTCCTCTCTTTCCTCTAAATTTAAATGGTGGATTACATTTAGGGATATTAGTTTCTTTTTATATTAGTTGATTCTGATATTTTGTGGCTTACTTTTATAGATTTTTGTGGCCCCGTATAAGAGATTTTGGGGTTATTTATATATGTATTTTCTGGTTACATTTATGAAATTTGTGGCTCACTTTTACGAAATTTGTGGTTTACTTTTACAAATTTTGTGGTAAAAAAGACGGCTAAAAGTAAAAAAAGACGGCTCTAGGTTACGAATTTTGTGGTCAACTTTTACGAATTTTTGTGGAGTTATTTATATTTTTTTGTGGTTCAAAATATGAATATTATGACATATTCTTATGAAATTTTGTGGTTATTTAAGAGATTTTGTGGCTCAAAATATGAAGAGCACAACGTACACCCTTTTTTGGAGGTGTTTACCGTAGACAAACTCTTCAATTCAATTACATAAAGGGGAAATAACGGAACAGTGGAAAGAGGGGCAAATATTGCCCAGGTCATGGACTAGTTTTTAGGAACAGAAATGTTGCTGGTACAGCAAGTTCTACACAGATAGTGCACGTTTGGGCCTATCTCGGGTCCAACAAAGATAATCGGAGCTGCTCATTTTGTTCAATAGATTTTGCTTAAGGTCTTTGCAAAAAAATTAGCTCCATCCGACATCGATAAGGGCATTTACGAAGCATCCAAAATCGCTTAAGAAAATTTCTAAAGCGATTTTGGACGCTTCGCAAACGATCTTATCGTTGCCAGATGGAGCTGATTTTTTGCCGGAACCTTAAGCAAAATATATTAAACAAAATGAGCGACTCCGATTATCTTTGTTGGACCCGAAACGGGCCCAAACGCCCTTTGTGAGCACTGTTTGTGCAGAACCTGTTGTGCTAGTAGCAAGGTCCTTTTAGGAATCCCTAGGTGATGAGAAGGAGAAAAGTAATTCAAAAGACATGGGAATCAAAACAGATATGGACAAAATTACCACTTTCTTCCAAGACGACGTCGTTCGTGTCTCCCAGGGGGTTTTCCCGCTTTCCAGTCCCCTCCCCACTGAAGTAAAACCCTTCTGCTCCAAAAGAACGTAAACGCCATCTCCTCCTCCCTAGGGTTTGCTACCCCTTCATCTCCTCTGTGCTCTCCATCATCTCCTCTGTGCTCGTCTGGTCCGAAATAACCCCGCCGACACACCTGCCTCTGCTCCTCACTCCAACGCCCGCTCCCACCAGGTTCCCCCATCTCTCTCTCTCATCAATTTTTACTTTTTGTTGATTATTTTGTGTCTTTGTATGGGATAATGGCTGCTTCCTCTCATATTTGTTTTTTCTACGGTATTTCACCATTGTTTTTCATCATCTTATTATTATTGCTTTTCGATATTCAGAATTTTTTTCTGTATTAACTGATGGGGATCTCAATTGTCTCTGTGTGTGTGTTGATCTTGTTGAAGGGAAATGCTTGATCTTTATGCTCAGATCTTTTACGTGTTACTAGATTTCTGTAAAACCTGATTTTGAAATGGTTGAAATTAGATACTCCACATCCTTTGTTATTCTTTGGCCTTTTTTAAAGGTCGGTGCTATTAGTTTGGTAAAAAAATAAACCACTTTCATGTCTAATTTTTTGTAATTTTTGGCACACGTCAAGAACCTAGTCAATCAACCTTTAAAATGATACGAGAACAATCGGAAAAAATCAGAACAGCAGTTCTTCTGAATCGAAAAATTAACACGGTTTTCCAAAAAGGATGATAAAAATGAGATGGAGAGAGTACATCAAAGGGAAATGGATGAGGCCATCAACTGTATGAATGTTGAATTCGCGTAAACATTCCCCGCAAAGCCTCTCCACTCTTTTACTCAAACGCTCATCAAATTATTTTTATACTTATTACTCCTTTACTCATTTTGAAGTCAAATTGAGATGGACAACTGTTTATTTTCCCCTTATCTTGTTCCAAATGTTGAAGTCTATTTCGTGGGTTTCAATTTTACGACTGCCCTTTACTCAAACTTGTGCTTAAATCTAAATTTATCCATTCCTAATCCTTTTTGCTCAAATGTAAGGAAAAGTTGGAATAGTGGCTGTATATGGGCTAGGAAATCCAAATAACTCAGTAAGTCAGTATTATAGGGGTAATATCTTCTATGAACATCATGGGGTTTGAAGACCCTAGATTTAGGAACTGGGTTTTTATTGCACTGGACAAGCATCACAAAACAACAACAATTGTTAGGGCTACTAGTCTACTACGTTAAGTAAGGGAAAGGTTCCTAATTACAATATCATGTCACTTTAGCTGCATTTAGATCTAATTGGATGTAAGGATTTTTTGGCGGGAAACGAAAAGGTGAAGGAAGAGTTAAGAATAATGGAGTAAGAAGGTTGATAGATATGATAAAGAATAATGCAGTTAAAAAGCTAAATTTTCCCTTCCATTTTCTTTTGCATCGTTATATCCCTCCTCAAATGCTTGATCCAAATACATCCTAAGGTTCAAAGCTTCGGCTTTTTTCCAAGTATTTGACGGAATGCTAGTTTTTTCCAAGCACATGATAATAAACTTTTGCTAGTCAATGTTCATTTTTCGCTTGTCTTGTTTCAACCACATGGTGATGACTTATGATGGATCAGTTGAGTTCTTTTCTTGTCCATACATGGATGCCGAAACAGTTTGTGATTGAGCACACATTTGGCACCTGAAGCCAAGATTTTTGTTTTGGCAAGCAAGGCTCAATAGAAGGAGATATGATATGGAGCTCACATGACTGTTTCTTTTGTTGTTACTAGGTACCTCCTTTAAAACAACGTACGAACTCAGAAGGATTAAGCTGCTTGAGGATCTGGTGTTTTGCGTAGAAGTGAGTAGTTAATCCCGTATGCTCATTCTTCAGTTCTGTTTTAGGTTTTGTAACAATCTTTGTACACTTAAGTGTAGCTACACAACTGTTCCATATGCCCCTTTTGGTCCTTGATATTGGTGGTTGAAACTTTAAAGTATTTAAGTGCAAGTAAGCTAGTGACTTGTGTAGAGAATCATTTCCAGGCTCCACCTAGATTAAGTTTTTTCCTTCTTGCATTAGAGATTTTGATTTAGGGGAAATGAGCGTTCAGTGGAAAAAGGGGTATTTTATCCCCAACTCATGGAGTGGTTTTTGTGGAATTCATCTAAACATGAACCAGAGGAAGACAAATTCCGAATACATGGGATGGGCCATGTTAAATGACTATTAGCCCCTTAGCGAACCCTCCCCTTCTGTCTCTCCCTCTAACTTTACTCTCTCTCTCTCTCTCTCTCTCTGCTAGTCTGTTTCCCCAACCCCCAACCCATCACCAAAAATATCACAGCCACCACATCATCCACATCCACCATTGTCATCGCCACCCATCACCACCACATCGCCAAGCTCAACAATCCCAGTATTCCCAAAACAAACGGCTCAAACCTTCAACTACCACAGCGTCGTCGTCTTTGATTTGGACCAAGTCAACTCGTACAGTGAGCTCTTTTATAACTCAAATAATATGAACAGTCAAATTATTTATGACAAAGTTCTCTGAGAAAATATGATTTGGTCTATGTTATCAGGAAGATTAGTCTTTACTCATTCGAAATGTAGTCTTTTATAATTAATGACTTGCTCTTTTATAACTCAAATAATATGAACAAGGCACCAGATCCTCTATCCGGTGGTGGTGGTGGTGCGATCGTACTGGCTGTGGCAGCAGTGGCAGTTGGGGAGGTGGGGGGATACCTCTTGGTGGCATCGCTGGTGGTGGTGCTTGTGGTGGGGATCCGGTGCCAAAACAAATGGTATGAAAGTGAAATGATTTTGGGAGGGGGGGCATTTTTGTGTTCAAAACCATGTCTTGGCAATTAATATTTTCCTTCCCTTGACTTTTCAATGCCGAAAAACTACTCCATGAGTTGGGGATAAAATACCCCTCTTCCCACTGAACACTGATTTCCCCCAGATTATAAATGGATTGTATGATCAACAGTTCAACAAATTTGGATTTAGAGCTGGAAATTTATTTGTCTCCCTTATGCTTGTATTCTCGGTTACGTTGGTAGTTTGGATGCATAATCTAATTAAGATAAATTGTGTCAATGTGTATATTTGACTTTTTGAACTTTTGTGCATTTTGGCGAATGTGCATTAAATTATGATAGGGCTCACATTCTTCGTCTGTGATTAGGATAAGACATAAAAGATAGAAGGCTTGGTAATTCTTTTTGGCTTGGTTTCAAACTTATGGGTTAATGATTGTAACAAAACAATTCTTGATTGAGATACTTAAAGAGTACATTTTCAATGCTCTATTGATCTGCTTGGTCATAATATTTGGAATGATAAAAGTTTTCTTATTTTTGCACTATACGAAGGATGACAACTGGAAAGAAGCGACCGCGAGTTGTAAAAGGGTCTAAAGCAGAAGTAGAAGGGTCAAAGGCAGCAGTGGGAAGTACCCACACCAATCCTTATCTGTTTTTCCTGTACGTATTTGTACGACCAATATAGTTAGTTTATTAATGTGTTTACTTCCATTTTGTATTGATAGTGTTGTAATGCCTTTTCTACCTTTCCAACTGCAGTGACGCCTATCAGAAAAAAGCCAAAGCTGCCAATAAGAGTCCAAGGTTTATAATTGCAAAGGTTAGAGTTAATGCGGTCGTAGTTCGTATGATTATTCGGTAAACTTTAGTGCATGGTTGTATTAACACAAATTTTCGTCTCCACTATCCAGTATAGCAAATTAGCTGCGGAAGTATGGAATAAGATGTCTGATGCAGAAAAAGCGCCATTCGTGGAGATGGCCAAAGAAAGAAAGGCCAGCATTAACAAGCATACTCCGAAGGAAAAAAAGAAAAATGCGTTGGTATGGTTTCGTATTTGTTGTTTTTGATATAGTTAATCTTTATGTTAACGTATCATGTGTGTAACATTGATGGGTTTTATTAAATCGTAAACCCTTTATATGTGTAGCCGGTATTTCGGAGTCGGTGCTCGCCCTTGAAGTTGGTCAAAGTAAATGAGGCATTGACCAAAGACCAAAAAGATGTTGTTGAAAGAGTGGGTTTTGGTTCAATGCTTCAATTGAAGTGTAGAATGTTGAACCGTGAATTTATAAATCGGTTAGTTACGCATTTCAACCCTGTCACCAAGAGATTGGAGTTTGGGAGGGTGAGGGTTTATACAATCACAACTGATGATGTTCGAAGGGCGCTAGGGCTATTTTGTGGAACGATAGCAGTTCCGACAGATTGTGAAGACCACCACTTTGAACACATTAGGAAGATGTTTGGGAAAGGAAATAAACCGTTGAAGAGAGGAGTGACATTTGCAATGATGCAACAAGTATTCAACAAAAAGAAAGCTGATGTGAAGTTTCAAACTTCGTACGTGCTTTTTGTGCTGTCTTGTTTCTTGTGTCCAACCACGAAGGATGTGGCCGCCACAAAATTTTACCCGGCAGTGCATGATTTATTGCAAACTCCTACATATGCATGGGCAGAATTTGTGCTTGATTGGTTGGTGAAGGAAATTGCGAAGTACAAGAAGAGAAGTGGCAAGGTTGTTGGTGGTAAGAAGGATTCCGTTGGCGTTGCTGGTTGTGTGTTACTCCTAATGGTGAGTACGTGAACATTTTTTTTACATCTCAATTGTTTGCCATAAAACTCGTGTGTACTCTATTGTGAGTCTGTGACTCATAATATTTTTTTGTTGCAGCTTATATATTTTGACAAACAGCCAATGGGTATGAAGGTTGGGAGTGAAGGTGAACCCATGATTCAGTCATGGACGACAAAGTTAATAAAAGAACGTATTGCAAAGGAAGAGACGTTGGAGTTGGTAGATCCGATTTTTGAGCGATTCCCTGAGCCTTCTCTTCGGCATCTGGTGAGGAAACTTAATTTCGTTGCCGATATACAATTGGACCATTTATGTCATTTATATTCATAACGTTACTCTTTAACCTTATGTGCAGTACACAATTGCCGCCTTTCATGATTTGAAGAAATATTTCATCAACCAAATGCAACATCTCCAACTCTTGGACCGCGCCTTGATGGGTGATGTTTCTGAAACATGCACACGAAATCCGTCCAAGAGGAAGGCCTCCACTAAGAAAAAGAATCGAAATGAAGATGATGTGGAGATGGGTGATGTACATATGGACTTGGAGAAATTTCCTTCAACCTCCACTTTCAATCCGAAGAAGGTTAGCGATGGGGTTGACATGGATGGCAGCCGCATGAGTGGCCCTTGGTTTGCCCAGAAAATGCCGTTCTACTCTCCGGAGCATATGATGGCGGATGTTGTACAACATGTGCAACATGTGGAGGTAGAAGAACAAACTGTGGTGGAAAAAGAAGGTGACAAACAAGGTGAAGAAGAAGAGGAGGAGGAGGAGGAGGAGGAGGGGGAAGAAGAAGAAGAAGAAGAAGAAGATGATGATGATGATGATGATGATGATGATGATGATGATGATGAAGGAGAAGGAGAAGGAGAACAAGAGGTTGAAAAAGAAGAACAAGTCCCATTGACTCCGCCATTGAACAAACGGCCTCGTACACGTCTACAGAAAAGTAGACGTTTCCAGGGCCTTCTAACTTTCGTGGACTTCGGGAGGATTCGATGAATATGGGGGTGTTGAAGGATGGTCTGTCAGTATTTTATCAAACTAGAATTCATACACTTGATATATGGGTGATGAAGGATTATGCGGTGCAGGAGTCTTGGACTAGAGATTTCGTCGTTAAAATCCCACGGGTAGAAACTTTCTGTGGTCCAATTTATTGACCATTAATGGTTTCAAACAACGGAGGTAACTCTTTTATTTGTCTTTATCCGGTCTGTTTGCTTGGAATGTGAGGTACAGAAGTTTAACAAAGTTCAGGCCCAATGGGAAATATCCATCGGTGTTTAGACTGATGATGTACATTCCAAGCTTTATTTCAATTAAGAATGCTGCCACAAGGAGAAACTATTAAGGTACTTGTGAATTCTGTTGAATGTGAATAGTCTTAAGAAATTTCTTAATCAGTTCATCATATGATAATGGTAGAAGTAAATTTTTGTCGTCTTTTTGCTATCAACTTTATGCACTGAAAGTTAAAGTTTGTTCGTTCCCAAATTCCGGCCTGAATATATGTTTAGGCACCCGAGAATCCAAGGATGGGGAAACTCCGGTGGAAATCAACCCTTCATTCATCAGTTTCAATCACACAACATGGATTAGAAAATTATAAAGGAAGAATGCATTTATAGGAGTTTTATCTCATTACAACACATGGACTGCCTCAGGTGAAGTTGGAATTGGGCAGCTTGTTTCATTCTCCACTTCAGGGTAGGCACGACACGAGTTTCCTCAATGTAACATGAACAACAATAACATCAGCCTCATCGTATCGCAAATGCTGAAGTGGCACAAGTTTCGCGTGCAAGTGCCTAGATTAGATTATATGAAGTTGGGAATAGCTTTCTCCTTATTAGATTTACCTGCTAGGCATAACATACGGAAAACACATGATAGTTTCCCTTTTCTTGTGTGACATTTGGACTATGCTTAATTGATTGAATGGTTGCATGTGTAACTAATGTTCGTCTATTTCATATAGATATGACAAATAGAAGGAAAATCAAGGACCTTGTTAGTTCATAATTCTCTCACTTCTCATATAGAATCTGGAATTTATACTTTGCTCATCCTTTGATTTACAATAGAGAGTAGAGACCATTTTGCCATCAGCTTCCCACTCTGAACAAACTACCTTATGTATCTTACAATTCGTGTTTCGAGTGGCATTTTATACCTTGTTTTTTTTTTGTTTCAAAGCTTCTTGGCCTTCTTTTTTTGTAATTTCTACTCCTCGTGCAAAAACAATCAGGAGAATGATACCCCATGGTAGTTCAACACCTTTCTAAACTTGCTTTATTCGAAAGGAGTTTCAACTCACACTGATAGTTAATTGTGATCATATCTTATGTAATTTGGTAATCTAATCCATGATCCAGTTATTACAAGTGAATGACATCCTATAATTTGAAGTCACTGATTGGCTTATATTTGGGTGCAATATAATTTCATATGACGCGCCCCCAAGAGATGTTATGCGGAGAAAAGGTGAGCTCATGGATGAGATTAGCGCCTGATCCATAGTGCCCTGCAATTAGAGATCTGGATGGTTTGGGTATATGACTAATTCAAGTATCTTTTCTCCCGATCCATTTTACACTTTAATGCTATTGATATAAAGACTGGATTATTCTTGGTCGAGGTATGTTGGTAAATGACTTCTTGTTGCCAAATGCACACAGCTGTCTGGAAATGGTTCATTGTTGGAATGCAAATAGTGAAATGTTGGAATGCAAATAGTGAAGCAAATGAGTCAGTTGAAGAACAATTGAGGATGAATCTAAGCTTTAGAAGCAATGGTAAACAATTGCATTGTTTGATGATATTGGTAGAAGTTGATTTGCCCGTTCATACCTCATTTATTGGCATTCATACTTCTTTTTTGCATAGGAAAGTCATGGGTTCTTGGTTTGATACGCACTGTTAGCCAGAAAGCTTTTTGGCCTCAGGAATCAGAAATTAATGGCGGATCAAAAAATAAAATCGGAAGTTAATGAGTTCAAAATGCCTTTTGGTCACGAAGTGTGAAACAGAACAGTGGATCAGTAACAAGACAACTGATACACCAACCGAAAAAAATTACTTAGCATGAAACTAATGGGAATGTTTCTTGTGTCTAAACTCTAAACCTTATAATCCGCAGACTCGTTAATGTGTATTTACCCTCCGGCATGGCCATGGTGTATTTATATGGCCATTTGTTGAATAGATTTTTTCTTGATACCTTACAAAGCTGTTGCTGGAGCTGAAACCCAACATACTCCTTTTGCCGGTACAACTAGGAAACATTAACAAAGGGCAGATTTTTAACTCACCTGGCATGATATGGAAGATTTGACTGATTAACTTTGGTCCACTTCTGCTAAACGTTAATGCTTGATCTATTGTACGTGACAAATTATATATGCAACCTACAGGCAAACTCACAAACTTATCTGTGTGTCTAACTCGTATGTTTACCATCCAATGGTACAGATGTGTGGAGGGATGACAACTAAACAGATCCGTTTTGTGGTTGATTGATTCAGAAAGAGAGTTACCTTTCTGGTGTAGTGGTGCAGGGATTCCATGAAATGTTAAAGCAACCAAGACTCACTGCGTTCGCTGTTTAAGTACACTAGGCAGTCAATGGTTTGTGTTTCCACATCGTAGTTTTTGGTGTTGCAACTGCACACGGATACAACTGATGATAGTTAGAATATGGTAAATTGTCTACTTTGTTTCTAGTTCTGTCCCATGTAAGTAACCCGGGGCAAAGTTCTTTGGACATGGATTCTACGGGTTTTTGTCTAGGTTTTCGCAAGCACAATAATTGGGACTTTACTTCTCTTTGGAAAGAACATAATTGTGGAAAGTGTAAAGCAGATTTGGTTTCTTAATGGCTGGAATTCTTGCTTTGGAGGCCAATACGATCGATGCTATTGTAATTTTGCGTAAGCTGCTGGGGAAAAAAGTCTCAAGTAGGGATGTGCATTAGCAGTGCTCAAAGCAGATATATTGAATGGTTATGATACGTCTCTTACATGGTATTGCAGAGATCTCAGTCATGAAAGCTTATTATTGAGGTGACGTACGTTATCCTAACGCTTATATTCCAGAAAGCTTCTGTATTAGCCGATGTAGGATGTCGCCTCTCCTTCGGCTTCACTTGCCCTCTGCAGGCCGTACAACCACGGGCTACCCCGTCAATTGATATTCCGGCTTCAATGTCACAACTCAACTCTAGAAGCTATTTTTTGAGTTGAGGTACTCACTCCCATGCTTAACGCAGGACATAATTGTTTGGTCTAGCCGTCTAGGCAAGTTGTGTGAGGGTGCTAGCGGCCAGTGATGGTCCAGGAATGAGTAGGTCTAAGTAGCGGCACGCGACTCCAAAAATTGTGATAAGTGGTGACATTCAATAGTGTTGTAATATCCATCGCGTCTCTAATAGAATTGGCAAACTAAATTACACTTCTGAGATCATAAATAGCATAGTATTTGAACAAAAGTATTGAAGAATTCCATGAACTCTTACAATTTTTAGTACATGATGAGAAAATCACTTACAACTTTCAGGGCTATTCAGCCGTTGATTCGATGAATAATCTTAATGGAAATTATCGGAGGAAATTTTCACGATTTCGATTCGCAGTTTGGTTCTAGTAATCGATTAATTGAGTCCTGCACATAATGCACTCCATTTCTTTACGGATGAGAAATGAAATACAAAGAAAAAGGAGAGGCAAATTTCGGAATTGAGGGATCCGAGGGTACAGTATGAGTGTTGGCCCCATTCCATGCACATGCTTAGTAATGGATGACTCAGATTTCATACGGTTGAACAAATTTTAGCTGTTCAATCGAGATGAAATTTGAGTCGTCCATTGTCGAGCATGAATAGCCCAGACTTGACCAACATGCATGTTATCCCCATATTAAAGGATAGTAAAATACGATACTAAAGATAACAAAGAAAGTCTTTCCAAACATTTTTCGTAAATTTTTTATTTGATCATAATTTTTACTTTTAGATTTAACCTGTTTAGATGAATAATTAAGGGAATTGATTTTGGAATTCCCAAAATTAATAACCACACCCTCTAAGAGAGTGCCAAAATCAATTCTAAGGAGTGCCAAAATTTAGAAGTGTGGTTATCAATTTAGGGAGGGATCGTAGTTATCAATTTGGAAAATGCCAAAATCAGTCTCATAACAAATTCAATAAATGTTCAGAAAAAAAAAAAAACACAAATACCAAAAACAAAATCTAAGCCAAAGGGGCTTCCAAACAAGCATTGGATTTAATGATCAAAAAAAAAAAAACCAAGCATTGGATTTTCCCACCATTTTCTTTGCAGTCCAAACTAGTCCTTGCAACCAAACACCGTCTTCCCTCCGCCACTGCTCTCTCTCTCTCTCTCTCTCAGATTTGGTCTCCTGGGAGAAAATCTGCACCACAGAAAAGCTTTTTTCCAATCCGAGATCAAAAACGCGAATACAGAGTGAAAATCAATGGCCATACTACACAGGATGGCTTTATCCTCTCACTACCTCTTCACTTCCTCTCTCCGCCTCTCCCCAAACCCTACCCCAATCTCGCACTCCTCCTCTCTCTTCCTCTCACCTTCCAAAACCCCGTTCTCACTCTCCAAAACAGCCCTAGAGAGAGAGATTAGGGTTTTCGGTTTCTTCAAGAGGAGTAGAAACGGATTCTCGACGACGTCGTCCGCCGTGGCCACCGAGTCGACTGAGACTGCTTCGGTCGCCGGAGATAACGCGCAAGAGGAAGTTTTGGTTGAGAAAATTGTTCTTCCCACTAATGAGTCGTCGGAAAAGCTTCTCAGAATTCGCCATACAGTAATTTCCATCTCCCTTTCTGTTTATCCCAGCTCGAGCTCGGCTTGTTTAGTATCGAGGAGTTCGAGCACCGTTGGTTTACTAAACGAGCCCCTATTAACGAGCCGAGCATCTTCAAATGAGTCAGTTTTCATTTTATTTTATTTTATAAAGAGCTGAGTTAGTTGTAACTTGAGTTCGGCTCTGATTGTTGAACAATCTTTGAACTCGAGCTTGAGCCAAGCCTTGAGTTGCTGCCAAACAGCTTTTTGTAATCTTATTGATGAATTATCTTAAATTTTGATTCGATTGTGTTCGTGTTATGTTGGGCTGTTAGAAAATGGAAACGAAAAATAACAAACTTTCACCTTTTGGTTTTCTTTAAAGATTATGAATTTACGCATGTTTGCTAGATGCCGTTATTGAGTGATTCGATTTGGTGTCCTGTTTAGCTGTCTGAAGGTGGAAAATACAATGAAGACTTGAAGTTTTTGTTTGCTTTTAAAATTGAAGAATAACTAGCATCAGACTGTTGTCTTGCAAAGCTCGTTATTTTGCTAAAGTTTATGCCGGCTTCTTGTATGTATGAAACATGTTTGTTAAAGTTCTACTATTTGGATAGGAAATGGCATGCGTATCCGTTTGTAGCTACATAACCAGCTAAAGAGACAAATGTAGTTGTTTAAGTACGGAGATGGTTTTGTACTAAAGAATCTGACCCATCATTGCAGTGTGCTCACGTGATGGCCATGGCTGTTCAAAAGATATTTCCGGATGCAAAAGTGACCATCGGTCCATGGATAGAAAATGGGTTTTACTACGACTTTGATATGGAGCCTTTGACAGATAAAGACTTGAAAAGGATTAAGAAGGAGATGGTGAGCAACTCAGTTCATAATACAACTAGCATTATCATTTTCGATTAAGTGGAAGGTCATGAACTTGGGAGAAAATTCATTAGTCTGTGGTTTCAGGGTACAGAATTTATTTCTTAAATCATCTGTAGGATCGCATTATTGGTCGAAATTTACCACTGGTTAGAGAAGAAGTTTCCAGAGACGAAGCTCAGAAACGTATAATGGCTGTCAATGAACCGTACAAGATGGAAATATTGGAAAGTATCAAGGAAGATCCTATCACAATATATCATATCGGTAAGGCTTGTTAATTTTTTTCTTGCATGTGAATTTGCATCCACCTCTTGGTGAAGCAACCTTCTGATGTTCATTAAGTTGGGAGATTTCTAGTTGAACTTTTTTCTATGTTCTTGGCATTAAACAATTACGTGCAATTTTGTGATGTGGTTACTTCATTTTTGTTTTATTGTTTGTTGTTCGATTCTGTGGAGATTGCTACGAAATCCTCAATTTCAACGCTTAGAGTATCGTATCGGTAATAGCTTTGAATTAAAGGACATTGATATCTTCTAAACTACGAAATCTATACAGGTGTTTTAGGAGTTTTGGAATGGGATTCTCTCTTTCCTGAGTTGATTCTAAAATTTACTTGACATTGTTACTTTACCAACTCATATGCCATTTTGATTCATTGTAATGTGGGAAAGTTGTCTCATGTCTCTTTAATGCATGTAAGATTCCACCTGAAGATGAATTGTGTCTGTAGCCTTAGCTGGAGCCTTTCCTGAAAAATGTGGTGCTTCTTTCCTCCAACATGGTTAACATGCTTATTTTCCTCAATGGTTAAAATGACTTTTCAGTTTACTTGACATTCAGGACTTTCAATTGTGTGAAAGTTCTGGTGTTGATAGCCGTATAGATGGAAGAAGGGGTTTCTTGAGTTAGTAGAACTTGTTCTCCAGTTTCTGGCTTTGAAACATAATATTTTTCCGATGATTTGAGGGTAGAAGAACTCTTCTGGTACTTAGCAGTTAGACATTGTTTGCTTTTCTTTTTCTGCAATGGAAATGGCTAACATTCTGCATTATTTAGTAGATCTGGTTGAATGGTAGAAAATTGTGTAAGTTTCTTGGGAGTCTACATCCGTCTTGTCATAAGTCACAACCTACTAACATGTGAAGTGATTTTGCCATAGCAACTAATAACTGTTCCGTCTTTACATAGTGCGCTAATGTATGTCTCCTCACAGCCATTACTAACATCTGTTGTTGGAGAAAGTGTGAAGGTTAGAAACGATGATTCCTATATAGAAAATTCTTAGCAATTTGATTTTGTCTCGACTTTGTCTACTTCTCGTGTTCACATGGTGCAGTAGCTCTGAATAGACAAATTGCTTAGGCCTCTTCTGACACCTATATGTATTGCACCCTACGTATAGAGAAAATGGTAGAGGACCAGAGGCATAATTTATTTATCCTTTTTCAATCAATTGGCATGCGCATGTAGTACTAAGAACATGTATCTCGCATTGGTGAATTGAGTTTGTTCTTGTGTGAAGAATGGGTACTCTCAGACGATAAGGTTGAACCATCTCCGGATTTTTGTCATGCTTGCTATGTTCTCCATCTTATCCTATATCCTTTCCAGGTAATGACTGGTGGGATCTTTGTGCTGGGCCCCATGTTGAGTCTACTGGAACAATTGACAGGAAAGCTGTTGAGCTTGAATCTGTTGCTGGTGCCTACTGGAGAGGAGACACAAATAAACCAATGCTCCAAAGGATTTACGGCACAGCATGGGAGAACGAAAAACAACTGGAAGCGTACCTTCATTT
>BPLS01027161.1:0-18891 GCA_019656275.1 Rhododendron kiyosumense
GGGTCGGGGGGTGGGATGTCAGGGGAGGGGGGAAAAGCAGCTCTCTTTTATATATGATATACTCGACAATGGGTACATCAAGGGCAAAAGATATTGGTTTTTGTTGACTCATTGGACTTTGTTGAAAGTTCAAAACTGAGTAAATTGAACCAAACCGAAAAAATCAAACCGTACCACAAAGAACTTGTTCGGTCCTGTTCCGATTTTGAAATAGGCGGTAGTTTGCCAAAAATTCGGACCAAGTCAAACCAATTTTACCCCTACTAAAATTCGATCTTCCCTTGAGTTCTATCTTAATCTTTAGGAGGGAACATTTGGTCGATCAAGGCTAGATTAATTTCAAAATAGTCTCATGGATGCATGATCATCTAAATAGTCTCATGCAACTAAAATAGTCCTTTTCAGTAGCTATCTAAATTTTTGTTTTGATCGGCAAAAGAAATACTTATTGTTGGGCCCAAAGTACCTTCATGAATTTAATTACACATTGTCACTCCCCACAATATATAGCTCTAAAAACTTACTTTCGGGTGCGATGTTGAATGTCATTAAAGACTTAATTGAAGCCTTCCTTAACATCAACTGGCTTTAGGAGAGATGCTGAAAAAACGGTCCGACAAGTGAAATTAGAGTCAGAAAGCCATGGGTTCAAGTCACGGGAGCCTTATCGTGAGGGATGGATTGTTGGGCCTAGAGTGCCTCCCATGAATTTGGTTTTACAATGTCCTCCCTACGAACGCTCTCAAAACAGATGTGCGGGTGCGATATCGAATATTAATATACAAGACTTAGTTGAAGCACTTCTAAAGACTAATTGGTTTAGAAAAGATGTGGAAAAACAGTCCGACACTTATAAGCTCAAAAGGTTACATCAAGAAGAGATAAGAATGCATCACAATTTAGCCAAACATCCGAGTAATATCCAATAGAGCAATCATTTCCATAGTGCAAGATGGTCGGCCACCCCTATGATATCGTGGTAGTGGTAGCTCTAGCAAATGTTACCATCCTAATATCCCATATCAGCTAAGTATGAGATTAGCCATGTGCATATAACCTTTTAGGCACCCTCCCCTATGATATTGTGATCTCTCTTTGAATGCCAAGAGAGATCTCCTTGATTACTCGCCTTTTAACTTACTCAAACACAAAAACCATTTGCAAACTATGGCTTCTTATTAATTTTTTCATCTGATTGTGGTTAACAGTAAGGTCATTGTACCATCATCTTCGACCACCTATAACGTTACGGTTGCCAAAGATGGCTTTGGACAATTTCGGACAATATCTGAAGCTGTGTTAGGTGCGCCGACCAATGGAAATAACACCTACTTCATCAATATCAAGCCAGGAGTGTACGAAGAATATGTGTCGATACCAAAAGCAAAACCGTTTTTAGCTTTGATCGGCAGTGGAGCCGACAAGACTAAAATTACGGGCAACCGAAGCCCAAAGAACGGTTTCGGAACCTCCAAATCGGCTACACTCGGTAAGTACAAGAGATGATCAAATCCAAACAAAGTTGGTTTGTTTGTTCATTTCCAGTTTCCACATTCATCTTGGTCAGTTCATTTTTCATCATCTATAGTTGTTGGGCTTTGCTCCGAACTTGGTTACTAGGTACTGAACTTCTCAGAAGAGTTCCAATCACATGACACCGCTGAAGATATGGCTTGAATCCACATTTACTTGATGATCCCATGCACTAAGCATTTTGTCATCCTTCCCTTCAAATATTATAATCTGCTTTGTCCTCTTAAATTGAAGAATGATGTTCATGTTTTATTTTCACTACTATTCATAATGAGGCTATCTGCAAAGCTTTCAAACTACAAGAATTCGTCATGGTCAATCAGTAAATTTTATGTCTTTTTATTTCTTTTGTTCGGTTTGTATATATCGTGTATTATATCATTCTTTTAATGATCTGTGAAGCCTAAACTGTTCTGTTGGATTCTGAATACGGGATCGACATCATAAGTTCGACTCCGTTACAAAAGTTTTAGGTGGACCCGGTTTCTGAAGTCGCCACTATTTATGTACAAAAAAATTTCTTTATGTTTTTGTCACCGTTGAACTAAAATTCTTGAGCCGCCTACGATTGGTTGGATATATAATATGCACTGCCCCTGTGGGATATACTTCTTTAACCATATTGCTATTCTCATACAGTCACACTCTCTCTGCTACTTTGTGTTAAAAAAATGTAATTTGTAATCTTTTAGAATAATGTAGAAGGTGTATTTAAATATCCAAGTATAAAATTATTAGAAGTGTGTAGAAGTAATAATTACATTAGAAGATATTTGTATGGAGTAGTTTAGAAGTTGTGAGAGATGTCTTGTAATTAAGCACATGGGTTAAAGCTAGAAAAATCTAGAAGTTAGGAGATTTTTGCAATGCACATGTGCTTATCTCTAGCTAGTTCTAGAGAATTTTATGTTGGTGGAAGTGCTCTATAAATAGAGCATTGTTGTACTCATTTTGTGCAATGAAAATTCAATTAAAGCCTTACACAACTTGTCGTTATAATACCTCTCAACCATCCTTTCCCACTCTCTTGTCTAATTTACTACAAAATCTGACCAAGCACCCCAACACTTTGTTACTATAACTTTTGCCCAAGTTAACAAATATTTTTCTTATGAATAAAATCCCAAATAAATTTTAATTCCCCACCACAGATAATGGACTTTGTATTATCTTCTGGAGTATTTCCTAAGCACCACGCAGTGACTTGGGTAAGTGTAGGGTGTGGATGTGTTAAGTTGGTATTTGTATTTGCCCTTTCATATTAATTGGCACAAACGTGCATGCTTAGCATATCACCCATGTCTTATCTAGTTGTGTTCTAATATCTGTATGGGCTTATTTGCTCTTTATTCTTGCCTTTTATGTTGATGATTTGAATCATCACTCAGGGCTCCAAAGAAGTATTTATTTAGCTGTAGACTTAGGCCATCCACTGCACAGTGGTATAATCAAAAAAAGATAACCAAAAGTTGACACATCAGCTTTTGATTATTTACTTCAGAGGTTGTTAAGCTTAACAATGTTGAGCTTCACAATGGTCACTTCTAGTCCATAACCAAAATAATGGCCCACTATAATTTCACTCTTTCTCTCTCCTTCTCTGTTTCCCGCTATTCATTTCCCTCCATTTACCTTTTTTTTGGGCAAAAATATATCGATTTTCTCTCTTAATTTTGGAGAAAATTAAATCAATGACTTTCTTCCTTCCTATTATGAAATTTTTTTGGGGGAAAAAAATAGAAATGAGAAAGAAAAGTAAAATACCTTAATCCGGTGACGATGGGTTGAATTGTAGATGATCGAGAGATATGAGCTTCACTTTTTTAGGGAAAGAAAGAGAAATAGTTTGTGGGTGAATTGAAGAAGATATAGAGTAGGCGAAGAAGAGAAAACCAATTGAAACACGCATGTATACAAATTTTGGAACTAGTTAACTTATGTGATGTGAGCTCTACAAATTTTGATTATTGAAAAAGGTTGTTAATTTTGGTTATCCAAAGCACAAAATTTGATTATTTCTAAGGATGTTGCTAAGTTTGATTATACCATTGTGAGCCATCTTTTACACCAACATTGTTAACTTTAAAAACAATTAGCTTTTAATTATACCATTGTGGATGGCCTTACAACTAGCTCCTGTGAAGCTAGCTTTCTACCTTTAATAATCCCTAAATAACTGTGCATGGGCAATCGTTTGTCCTCAAATAGTGCTTACTTGTTAACATAACCAAAAGTATCAACTAGAATTGGAGAGTCATATATGGTAAATTGAAGTTATAGGATATGAATTGAGAAGACGGGGTTGACTTCAAATTGACCTCTGACCTCCCAAATTGAGGCAAAGTTCATGTTTTGGGCCTTTTGGCAATGGATTACGTACATTAATTGTTTGGCTTCGATTTGAACTCTTTCTATATCCAGAATTAGAGGTAACTTAATTTTTTCTTTAATGCAATAGAATGTTAGCTAGTATTCTATGAATTTCTGTTGAGCTCTAAATTAATTTATATCAATTCTGACCAAGATGTTCACCTTAAAGTCTTCATTCCATTATTTGCATCAACGCAGCATACACCTCTTGAACAGTATTTTGTCCAAGGGCTCACGTGATTGTGATCCTTGCTTTTATTTATCGTGATCCTCACTGTTATTTGTACTAATTAATGTCCATATTGATGCTTTGTTTTATACGGAGTAGTTGTGGAGGGGGCACACTTTTTATTGCAAGACATAACCGTTGAGAACTCGACCGGACCAGGCACCCAAGCAGTGGCTTTGTACTGTCATGCTGAGTATGCCATTTTTTACAAGTGCAAGATAACAGGTTATCAAGAGACATTATTTGCAGACAGCACAAAACAATTTTATCGAGAATGCGACATCTACGGCACAGTCGATTTTATTTTTGGAGATGCAACGGCATTATTCCAAAACTGCAATTTGTTTGCCCGTGATACTGGCGCGGTGTTCACAGCTCACTCTCGGGATAGTCTGAAGGAATCCTCGGGATATGTGATTCAAAATTGCTCTCTGAAAGCTTCGCCTGAAATTGCAACCAACATAGCAACCAACGTCTCCGAGATGAAAGCCTATTTGGGAAGACCATGGAGAAAATTCTCCACAGTGATTGTCATGGAATCGTTCATTGACGCCATATTCAACCCATTGGGATGGGAGCCGATGGGAGGTTCTCACGGCGAGCTCGTGACATACCAAGAGTACAAGAATCGAGGAGGTGGCGCAAACGTGACGGGACGAGTGAAATGGAAAGGATACAAGGTTATAAGGCACCATGAGGAAGCAATGCAATATATAGCGAGCAACTTTATTGACGGGAATACTTGGATTCCCCAAACCGGTGTCCCGTACTATGGAGGTTTAGCATTTACTTAGATGGATTGATACTTGGTCGAGCTCCATTTACTACAGTACATTCTTGGATTTTCTCGCATCTGATACGCAAACAGTAATTAAAAGATATGGTTGAGGAATGGTATTATACTATTATTATGATAGAGGGTCTGTACTTTAATTTCAGTATTCATCTTTGTTACTAACTTCAAATATGTCAAAGTATTGTTGTGATGTGAGCATGTTGGCAGATGTCTTTAGGATGTGATGTGAGCATGTTTAATTATGTGACTCTGGGTGGTGTGTGTGGGCTGGGGGCTTTCTGAGTGCGTGTTTGTTTGCTTCTTTTCTCGCTTGTTTCTGTTCTTGGGTGGGAGCTGAGGCATATGATGGGGCCTTTTTGCTTCTGTGTGATTCTTCTGATTATATTTCGAGAAGCAAATTTGGAATTCATTTTTTTGCTTGCTGGGGCATACGATAGGGCTTTAATTGCCTTTGATGCCCATCTCAGTCAACTTGGGGGTAACCACTGTTTTTGGTGAAGAGTTTTTTTGAGATACAGTGAGATATGTTTGCAACTCTTTTGGATGCCTTGCAGGGTTAATGTCTACTGGCAAATGATTCTCAACCTGGATTCTGTATCTATCTTATAGTTTGATTGCCCCAAAGGATTAAAGAACTTATCTCATCTCTTGGGACATTTCTTGGGGCTTACATGACTGTGATTTCAGTTTCTATTCCTCTGGGGCTATGCTACCAGATTTCAGTTTCTTAGCTTTGCTGTGGCGGATTTGTTTCTGGGGATCTATTGATTATGCTACCAGGTCGATTTGCTGAGGCGGTTTCGACATCTTGGATCATCATTCTACTTTAGGGCTTATGCTCCCCCCTCTGCGTAGGGTTGTGGTTTTGGACTCTGTTTCATACTATGCTTATTTTGTATATATCTTTTCCTTTTGAGTTGACTTCTTATCAACTCTGGGCTGTGGTTTTGGACTCTGTTTTATACTCTGCTTATTTTGTATCTTTTCCTTTTGGGTTGACTTCTTATCAACTCTGGGATGATGTTTACACCTTATATATATTACCGACCTATTTTATTATTATTAGTATTTGTAACATGTGCAGGACACTTGGCGTATCTCTATTTACTTGGAGGTTGAAAAGACACATGCAATTGTCCTACAAACTTGGGAGGTTGAAAAGAACATTTGGCATACTCTTACATACTTTGATGTTAGAGGGAAGTTATTTGGACAAAGTGGAAGCAAAGGAGAATGAAGAGTATTGAAGAAGTTAGAAAGTTTTTTCCGGCACATCTTTATTTTCCTATAAATAGCCTTTTTAGGCCTCATTGTAAAACCCCACTCAATCGTCCAAAGGCTTCTACCTTTTATCTGTTCTTTACTTTTCTTACCCTAGAAATAGATTGTAACGTAACTGTTCACCGGACCGTACTCTCACTATCAATCGACTTCTACCTTGAAATATAATAAAATCCATTTATTATCCTTCTTTCATTCTCCATTCACTTCACTAAGTTTGCTTGCAGAGAAATCCTGAAATAAGGCAATGAATCAAACTCCACCACCATGCACATCCACATTCCAGTACATAAACGATTCTCTATCAATCATGGACAGCAGGCGAAACAAATGACAAACAACTCCATCTCTCTCTCCTGTAATTGTTGCGCCGTTGTCAGAGACGATGAGGATCTGGTCAAAGTTGCGGGCATGGATCGCGAAGGTGTTGCTGCCGACAACGGCGCAGATCAAGGAGCTTAGCTTTGACATTCGGTCAAATTAGTATAGATTGCGTAAGGATTACGAGCTAATATGTAGCATCACTTTAATTGTCAGCTTAGCTTTGGCATTCATTCCACTGCCAACACAAAATTGGCAAATATAACTTCATCTCTTTAGTAAATTTTGATAGTATAACATCTCCTAGCTCTGCATGTCTATGCAATGCATTCCAGACAATTATTAGAACCCAAATGCGAACAATTGTACTGAGCACGTGATTCATGCGTAGCACGAATTGTGACACTATTATATTTGATATATATACTCGATCGCTGTGGTATTGAACGAGGCTTTGAATGATGAAGCTTCAGAGATTGCAACACACAGCTATTAGGCATATACCCTCTGTTAGCAATTGAGGAGTAATTATCATTAAACTAAAGCATCAGAGATTGCCGGTTGTTGGAGAGAGAGAGGAGGAGGAGGATTTTCTTTGTCTAGCAATACCAAAGAAAGCAAAAATGGCAAGCTCACCTTCATCAACTTGTTTGCAAGACCAGTTTAGGTCTGTTAGCTTGCATTCTAGATTACACCCCCAAAATACCAAAATTGATGTTGAACTAAACAAGCTTAAGACCAGGCAAAGTTCATTAGTTTCGTCCGCAGTTCGAATGACTAGAGAGACTATCAGAACTGGGTTGGTAGGGCTCGCGGAGTTGTACAGTTGTGTCGAAGAACTCATTCGCTCTCCGATTACGCACCCAAAATGCCCTCGTTCAACATCGAAATGGAGTACAAGTGGAAGAAGCTCTTGAGGGGTCTATTGGGTTGATTGATTCGTGCAAATTCGTGGTACTAGCTAGCTAGCTAGGGTGCCATGGGACACACACCCACAAGGTGAGTAAGTTTTAAACATAAGTGCACAGTGTATGGATTGTTTGATCTGGTGGAGAATGAGGTGAAGAAACATGACCAATTGATGGAATCAAAAAATTACGTAGCCTATTTTTGATTCGCACGGATCGTCTTTGATGTGTTCTGTGCACGGTCCATCTACATAAGTCTACTTTATGTATGGCCTCACACTTTTTGATTGCAATCCCAAAGAAAAGGAATTAGAACTATTTGCTACATCGCATGCGCCTCAGGCACATTTAAGTTATGGCCCAAGCGCATACTGGCTTTCTCTCTTGATGTACTATGCCCGGGTGCGACCAGGTTTTTTCGCCTTGATTGAGGCGCATTTAATTTGCGCCCCGGGCGCAGCAGACGTCCTTCTTCTGGCTGGAGCACTGTGCTCATTGGCACTTCTTGTCCCAATTCCTTGAGACTTCTTAATGTCAAACTTTGTACAATCGGTTTTGCCAACGTACAATCATGGAAATGACTTAATACATCGCCAAAAAAAGAGAGAAATCGACATAAGAAATGCATGTTGGACAGTCAAATGCGTGCATTTCGACTCGTATCGTGATGCGCTTTGGTGCATCAATTAGCTTGTCCTCCAAGCTAACCTCAACTTCTCTTCTAATTGAAGATGAGTTAAACAAGATAAGGAAGTGGTAACTATCGTGAATTTCGAACTAGAACCGTAGGAGCAGAAAGGAGTTAAATTTGTCCACTTCAGCTTGCAAAATCGTGCAATTTCGTTAATGAGCTCATTCACTTGCTACTGCTAGCCACAAAATTATGCTCTTCAACCTTTTAACGACCCGCCATTTGCTGACTCAATAATCTTTTGCAAGTCTTTAACAACATAGCCAAAAATAGGTAGCAGTTTAGCCCAAGTTGAACATTGGGATATTGCACTTCTTCACCATCACAATCGTACGTGTAATGTGAAACAAACCAATAGATCGAGTCTATCACCTTTCTAAACAGATGCAGTGCTGCAGAAAGGAGACATTAGTGATTGTGACAGAAAATGCAATATTCCTTCAATCGGCCTTACAAGGAAGGTCCACAATCGTGCGTTTAAGGCTACTTTAGCGCACCTAAATTTCGTTGAGGAAGACGGCTGAGGGAAGAAATTTCCAAGTGCATGCATATAATATTGGAGCACTAAAGCAAGTTGAAAACAAAACAGAGTCTCATTCAACTACGTTGGACGTAGTGCTAAGATAAGTAAACTTGCTTGCCTGATTACCAAAGCCTTCCCCTTGAAAAACTTGAGGCAAACTTTGCTTAATCCATCCACCAGCTTCCCCTCATGGTTCTCACCACTACCGCCTCCATCCCCACAAATCTTACTTTCTCCACAGCAACATCACAGTTGATTTTGAGAGAATTATAAAGTCTGGATCCTTCCACGAAGAGTTTTCAGGCCCTTCTCTAAGGATAGCCATAGGGACAGAAGGATTCACCAAGAAATTAAGAAACTCCATATGGGTTGCCCAAGCTCTGCCCATGGTGTCCAAAGCGTTTATAGTAACCCCTTAAAAATAAAATTATTCCGAGAGTTCCAGATATGCCAAGTAATTGCCAATCGAAGCAATGCAACTTGACCAATCAACTCTTTGCTATCAGGATGGAGAATGGAATTGGCCAAGACCAAGATCCTCCTTGATTCAACAGATTTAGAATTCAATTCCTAGTTCAATTTGACCTCGAAGGGCCAGGGAAGATGAAGTTAAATGTGTTATTTCCCCTACTGGCCAATACAATACTAAGCAAGCACACTTGGGAGGCTCTTAGGCACTAAGGAGGGACAGTTCAGTGGGCTTCAATAGTGTGGTTTTCCAGAAGTGTTTCAAGGTGGTCGTTCATTTTATGGTTAGCTTGCTTGAAGAGGTTAGCTACAAAGGAGAGACTTTGTAGATGGGGGATCACGATTGATCCTGGTTGTGTGTTGTGCTCTCAAAGTGATGAAACGTTGCAACACCTGTTCGATCTTTGAATGTAGCTAGTCCGGGAACATTTGGAAGGTTATCCTTAACAGATTCTAGATTCAGATAAATCCGGAGGTGTGGGATAGTGGGAAATTAAGTGGGCTATTGATCATTGTAAGGGTACGAGCTTCAGTTCTTTTTTGTTCAAGCTAGTGTTGGCAGCTGGGGTCTACCATCTATGGATGGAAAGAAACTCTCGAGTTTTTGCTGGTAGAAGCAGAAGGGCTGATGTAGTGCTTGCTTGTATTGAGGATAATGTCAGACTTCGTTTTTGTACTTGGGAGCGTTTCCCCCACTCCCTTGAGAACAAAAGACTATGCAGTCTCTGGAATATTTCAGGCAAAGTTCTTGGTACTTAATTTTGTAGTATTGGCAGATTGTAGTGAGGAGTTTCCTATGTAAAGATTTTGTATAGTGGGTTGATCTCCCCTTGTTTTTGTGTTGGTTGGTATAAAATGCACAACTTGCTAAAAAAAAAAAAACCTCTTTACTATCCTTTATAGATTTCCCCAAGTCAATCACTTGGGATGTCCATTTAAGAGTAGGAGGCCCCCTTCAATGATCGAGGTTCACATGGGAACCAAACCACACCGCGCTTGCCAACAAACAATCAAAAAGCAAATGTTCTGAAGTTTCATTACAAACTAGGCACAAAGCTGACCGCCCACAACCTCTTCTAAAAAGATTTTCTTTTGTTGCCAGGATTTTTTTACACACCTTCTATCATAACTTCTCAAGTAGTGACATGCAATAAAAAAGCAAATGAAATATTGGATGGTGAATATTTCCTGAATCCTATAGCACATGAATTGCATGCATGTAGTCCATCAATTTCCACATTTGGGTTGTGGATTCCACCATCTCATGCTAAAAAGAGAATAGGAATCGAGTGAAGAAGAAACGAATAACAATGGAGGTAACAATGAGTTGTTCCAATTCTTTTTCTGGTTAAGCATTGTAGCTTTTAATTTATGTATATCATTTTGCTAACCTCAACTCACTAGGTATTGGATAATCTGGGTTTAATAACAAAAAAATTAGATGTATTATGAGTGTCTTGTGGGGTTGTTTCCTGGGATGAACAAAGAACAAGAAGTTAGATACATTTCGTAAATATTGAGATACTTTAGGATGTTTTGAGATCATTACAGTTGGCCACCGTTATCGCAGAGTGGAACTGTGGTAGTAGAGGTGGTCAAGTGATGGTGGTCAAGTGATCATGGTGGTGGAAGGATTGTGTTACGGCAACATTGTGGGTGGCAGAGGGGTGGTAGTACTCCCGTGATCTTTTTAGTGGTTTGTTTTCTACCAATTTTTCGTAAACTAAAACTTCATTATTTTTATGGTTGAATTCTACTATCTTTTAGTACTTTAAAAACCCTTTTTATCGATCTACAACAGGTCTTTATCCATTTTAAAATAAAGGCGATGCCAGCGTTAATTACAGGAATAATTTACTTTTTGACTCACTAAGGATAAAATAGTCATATCATTTGGTATACATACAATATTGGATCCGAAGTACTTGGTTTAAAAAGTAGACTCAACAAGCTTTCTAATGGTTCAAACTTTGTGAAAATCGGAGTTCGAAATTGTTCGGGAGAAGCCCGCTAATTTTGAAATTTTTTTGATCTTTAATGCGCCTGAGGGGCATCTTATTGCGCCCAGGGCGCCTGACTTGGTGCCTCGGCATGGTGCCCTTAAACTCCATAATTTGTCAAACTTTCTAGTTTTGCTCCGAACACTCTCGAACTCTGATTTTTGCATGGTTTAAACTGTTAGAAAGCTTGTTAAGTCAATTTTCTAACCCAAGTAGTTTTGATTCAAAGTTATTTGGACCTATAAAGATGTGACTATTTTACCTTCAGTAAGTAAAAAAATAAATCATTCAGTGAAACGTTTGTATCTTTTTTATTTTAAACTAGGCCGAAACCTATTTTATATCGATAAAGAGGGTATTCAACGTATTAAAAGATGGTTGTATCGAACCATAAAAATAATAGATTTTAGTTTATAAAAAGTTGGTCGAAAGTAGACTAATTCAAAGATTGTCGGAGCCACTGAAGTTAAAACACATTTTCACGCATCTCAACTCATTCTAAGTTGCATTCAATACTTCCATTCCAACTTTAAGGTACTCTTATTTCTTAAGAGTTCTAGAGAATTCATATAAGGCTTTCCACAATTCATCGAAGCACATAAAAACTGCTTAATCATCAAGATAATCCTAAGAAGTACGCTTGAAAGGGCTTATACCTTTAAAACCCCAAATTTTGGTGACCATACCACCACCGTTTTGCGGGCGTGACTCTTGGGAAAATGTTTTTGGAGTTCTATAAGTAATAAAGGACCATCCACATTGGTTTTAATGCATTTTAAGTTCTCTCTTATCTCCTTTACTTTATACGGGCAATTCAATTCATACTTGGCATCCATGTTTTTCACCGATAGTGTAACGTAGAGACAAACTGTAAGATTTGTGAGTTGTATCTTGCAATTGTATTTAGTCATTAGAACTTATATGAAAGGAAGCAAATATGGTTATAGGATAGATGTCGTGCGAAACATCCATCTCACAAATTATTTCTCCCTACTCTACTTGTCTAAGTAGTATCTTTGATAATTTGAGTTCTTGATTTTAGTGTTTCTTGCCATTTCTGATTGTTAGTGTTTTATGATTATGATGGAACAAATCCGCAACAATCTAAAGCCATTCGATTCCTTTATTAAGAAGAGTCTATGATACAGATAACAAAATGGAGAAACGGTTCCAATTGTATTTTGTGGCCTTGATGAAGTTCCAGTAGTATTACATTGTTATGTATCTTGATATTTAGCGACATTAGGTTAAACGAATGGCAAAAATAAAAAAATTAAATAATCCTCATTGAATTGAAATTCTCGAAAAGGAGGACATGAATAAAAAAGAACTAAGCCTAGACTGGCATTAAAGTTCGCTTTTTAGAGAGAGCGTATCCATTAGTTTCCCCCATAATTTTTTTTAATCCGGCAATCATGCCTTCAAGGCTAAAAAAAAGTGCTATCAAAGCTTAAAAACGACGAAGCTGAACAAGGAGGATTAGCCTTGCCCTCCAGTCAAGAGGAAGCTTGCTCGTCTTTGCCAAGGACGCCGGCCACCTCATGCACCACCCAATTCACCGATCTTCTAACCAAGTCGAAAGAAATCACCTGCTCTTGAGCCAAATCTCCGATATAGCTGCTACTTCCCATGGTGGAAGTGATTCAGAAACGCTAAGCAAAATCGCCTGCTTGTTATCCGATTCTATCACCGCTTGGTTGATCCCCATTGCTTTAACAGTAAACGTGCATGCCTGATCGCCAAAGCCTCCCCCTTGAAAAACTTGAGGCAAATCCCTGTTCTATGAAGTGATGGTGGTCAAGTGATCATGGTGGTGGATGGATTGTGTTACGGCAACATTGTTGGTGACGGAGGGGTGGTTGTGCTCCCCTGATCTTTTTAGTGGCCTGTTTTCTACCAATTTTTTCTAAACTAAAACTTCATTATTTTTATGGCTGGATTTTACTATCTTTTAGTACTTTAAAAACCCTCTTTATTGATACGTAACAGGTTTTTATCCATTTTAAAATAAAGGTGATGCCAGCGTTAATTATAGGAACGATTTACTTTTTGACTCACTAAGGGTAAAATAGTCATATCATTTGGTATACAAACAATATTGAATCCAAAGTACTTGGGTTAAAAAGTAGACTCAACAAGCTTTCTAATGGTTCAAACTTTGCAAAAATCGAAGTTCGAAAGTGTTAGGAAGAAGCCCGCAAAATTTGACAAATTTTTTATCTTCAATGCGCCTGAGGCGCAACTTATTACGCCCGGGGCGCACGAAATGGCGCCTAGGCGCCACGCCCTGAAACTCCATAATTTGTCAAACTTTCTAGTCTTGCTCCGAACACTCTCGAACTTCGATTTTCGCAAGGTTTGAACCGTTAGAAAGCTTGTTAAGTCTATTTTCTAATCCAAGTAATTTTGATCCAAAGTTATTTGTACCTAAAAAGATGTGACTATTTTACCTTCAGTACGTAAAAAAATAAATCATTCAGTAAAACGTTTGTATGTTTTTTGTTTTAAACTAGACCAAAACCTATTTTATATCGATAAAGAGGGTATTCGACGTATTAAAAGATGGTTGTATCGAACCATAAAAATAATAGATTTTAGTTTATAAGAAGTTGGTCGAAAGTAGACTAATTCAAAGATTGTCGGAGCCACTGAGGTTAAAATATATTTTCACGCATCTCAACTCATTCTAAGTTGCATTCGATACTTCCATTCCAAATTTAAGGTACTCTTTTATTTCTTAAGAGTTTTAGAGAATTCATAAGGCTTTCCAATATTCATCGAAGCACATAAAAACTGCTTAATCATCGGGATAATCCTAAGAAGTACGCTTGACAGGGCTTATACATTTAAAATTCCAAATTTTGGTGTCCATACCACCACTATTTTGAGGCCGTGACTCTTGGGAAAATGTTTTTGGAGTTCTATAAGTAATAGAGGACCATCCACATTGGTTTTAATGCATTTTATCTCTCTTATCTATCTTCTTTACTTTATACAGGCAATTCAATTCATACTTGCCATCCATGTTTTTCAACGATAGTGTAAAGAGACAAACTGTAAGATTTGTGAGTTGTATCTTGCAATTGTGTTCATTCGTTAGAACTTATATGAAGGGAAGCAAATATGGTTGTAGGACAGATGTCGTGCAAAACATCCATCTCACGGACTATTTCTCCCTACTCTACTTTTCTAAGTAGTATCTGTGATTATTTGAGTTCATGATTTTAGTGTTTCTTGCCATTTCTGATTGTTAGTGTTTTATGATGGAAAAAATCCCCAACAATCTAAAGCCATTCGATTCCTTTATTAAGAAGAGTCTATGATACAGATAACAAAAATGGAGAAACGGTTCTAAATGTATTATGTGGCCTTGTTGAAGTTCCAGTAGTATTACATTGTTATGTATCTTGATATTTTGCGACATTAGGTTTAGCGAATGGCAAAAAAAATAAAAATAAATAATCCTTATTGAATTGAAATTCTTGAAAAGGAGGATATAATCAAAAACAACTAAGCCTAGACTAGCATTAATGTTTGCTTTTTAGAGAGAGCGTATCCATTAGTTTCCCCATTATTTTTTTTAATCCGCCAATCATGCCTTCAAGGCTAAAAAAAAGTTCTATCAAAACTTAAAAAAGACAAAGCCGAACAAGGAGGATTAGCCTTGCCCTTCAGTCAAGAGGAAGCTTGCTCTTCTTTGCCAAGGAGGCCACTTCATGCACCACCCAATTCACCGATCTTCTAACAAAGTCAAAAGAAATCCCCTGCTCTTGAGCCAAATCTCCGATATCCATAATTATAGCTGCTAGTTCCCATGGTGGAACTGATTCAGAAACGCTAAGCAGGATCGCCTGCTTGTTATCCCATTCTATCTCCGCTTGGTTGATCCCCATTGCTTTAACAAGTAAACGCGCATGCCTGATTGCCAAAGTCTCCCCCTTGAAAAGCTTGAGGCAAACTTCACCTGCTTGGTTAATCTATCCACCAGCTTCCCCTCATGGTTCCTCACCACTACCGCCCCCATCAACGCAAATTCATCTTTCTCCACAGCAACTTCACAGTTGATTTTGAGAGAATTTTAAAGTCTAGATCCTTCCACGAAGAGTTTTCAGGCCTTTAGCTAAGGTTAGCCATCGGGATGGAAGGATTCAAGGAGAAATTAAGAAACTCCATATGGGCTGCCCAAGTTCTTCCCATGGTGTCCCAAAGCAATTATAGTAACCCCCCTAAATAAAATCATTCCGAGAGTTCCAGATATGCCAAGCAATCGCCAATTGAAGCAACCTGACCAATCAACTCTTTACTATCAGGATGGGGAATGGAATTGGCCAAGAGCAAGATCCTCCTTGATTCAACATATTTAGAATTCAATTCCTAGTTCAATTCGACCTCGAATGGCCAGGGACGATGAAGTTATATGGGTTATTTCCCCTACTGGCCAATACAATACAAAGCAAGAACACTTGCGAGGCTCTTAGGCACAAAGGAGGGATAGTACAGTGGGCTTCAGTAGTGTGGTTTTCCGGAAGTGTTTCATGGTGGTCGTTCATTTTATGGTTAGCTTGCTTGAAGAGGTTAGCTACAAAGGAGAGACTTTGTAGATGGGGGATGACGATTGATCCTAGTTGTGTGTTGTGCTCTCAAAGTGATGAAACGTTGCAACACCTGTTCTTTGAATGTAGCTATTCTAGCAACATTTGGAAGGTTATCCGTAATAGATTCCAAATTTAGAGAAATCCGGAGGTGTGGGATAATGTGAAATTAAGTGGGCTATTGATCATTGTAATGGTACAAGCTTGAATTCTTTTTCGTTCAAGCTAGTCTTGGCGGCTAGGGTCGACCATCTATGGATGGAAAGGAACCCTCAAGTTTTTGCAGGTAGAAGCAGAAGGGCTAATGCAGTGCTTGTTTGTATTGAGGATAATGTCAGACTTCATTTGTGTACTTGGGAGCATTTTCCCCACTCCCTTGAGAACCAACGACTATGAAGTCTCTGGAATATTTCAAGCAAAGTTCTTGCTACTTAATTTTGTAGTTTTTTTGGCAGATTGTAGTGAGGAGTTTCCTTTGTAAAGATTTTGTACAGTGGTTTGATCTCACCTTCTTTTTGTGTTGGTTGGTATAAAATGCGCAACTTTTCCAAAAAAAAAAAAAAACTCTTTACTATCCTTTATAGAATTCCCCAAGTCAATCACCTGGGTTGTCCCTTTAAGAGCAGGAGGCCCCCTTCGACGATCGAGATTCATTTGGGAACCAAACCACACTGCTTTCACCCACAAACAATAAAAAAGCAAAAGTTCAATCGATTCTGAAGCTCCATTACAAACTAGGCACAAGGCCGACTGCCCACAACCTCTTCTAAAAAGTTTTTCTTTTGTTGCCTGGATTTTTTTATACTCCTTCAATCATAACTTCTCAAGTAGTGACATGCAATAAAAAAGAAAATGAAATAATGGATGGTGAATATTTCTTGAATCCTATAGCACATGACTTGCATGCATGTAGTCCATAAATTTCCACATTTGGGTTGTGGATTCCACTATCTCATGCTAAAAAAAGAATAGGAATCGAGTGAGTGAAGAAGAAATGAACAACAATAGAGGCAACAATGAGTTGTTCAAATGCTTTTTTTGGTTATGCATTATAGCTTTTAATTAATCTATATCGTTTTTGCTAACCTCAACTCACTAGGTAGTGGATAATCTAGAGCTAATAACAAAAAAAAAGATGTATTATGAGTGTCTTGTGGGGTTGTTTCTTGGGAAGAAAAGAATAAGAAGTTTGATACGTTTCTTAACTATTGAGATATTTTAGGTTAACTATTGAGATATTTTAGGTTGTTTTGAGATCATTATAGTTGGCCACCATTATCGCCAAGTGGAATTGTGGTGGTAGAGGTGGTAACGTGATGGTGGTCAAGTGATCAGGTTTTGAATACCGTATCGGCCAGGGTATCGGTTTTCCTACCGTACTGGTACCAGTCAAATACCGGGTACCATTTCGAATTTAGCATTTTTTTCCATAAAATACAATCCATCCTACTTATTTCTAAATCTGAAATATGGCACATGTAGCCATAGAATTGAGACTTGGGAGTTCAAAGCTATGCCTTTAAAAGTAAAAGAATTCAAAAAAGGCAAAATCAACTCACGTCGGTTGGGGTTCTGGGCACCATATCTCAACGCTGCCATCGATCCCTTTTTTCTGCTGACTCGAATGCTTTTAGGGAATTCAATAGTAGATGAGTCAATAGCTAGGGATTCTTTCTCCCTCAAAGCCTATTCCGATTGACTTTTGTCCTCGGGATTCTTTTTGGCATAACACCAGTCAAACCAATTTCCTACGGGCAACCATTGCCATTTTAAAAAACCAGAGATAAACGGTAATTTGGTCATTGTGTAATATATATTAGGGTTCTCAAGATGTATAAAGCTTCTCTACGACAAAACCAAAGATGCGCTTCCATTTCAAGTTTCACAACCTTGATATATTGTGTGTATATATGGGTGTGTGTGCACGTGTATATGCGGGTATAAAGCAAGCAATCGATGTCGACAAGATTTTGAGGATACCTTCGGATGCTTGATTTGGGGCAGCTCGATTTGGGGATCGGAATATCGCTTTCTCTAACTCTGGGGGTATGTGTCTCTCTCTCTCTCCGTCGCTAGGTTTGGAAAAGAGGGGAAGTAATGAAATTTTTGTATCGTGGATCTGGGAAAAGTCCAGAGAGCAAGATAATTAAATAAAAACGAAAAGCCAAAAAACAATGAACGACGTCGTTTCTCTTTAGGGGAAAATTCATTTCCCGCGCCAGAGCCCTTTATAGCGCGTTCCAAATGCCGCCAAAAAAATTTGGTACTAAAAACGGCAGTATGTTAAAAACTGCCGTATTATGGTACTTATTTCCAACAGTCGTAATAATGCCGGTAAAAATGCCCTATAACGGTAGTTATTTTAATGCCGTTTATACTACCACCGGCAATGGTAATATTTGGTGTAGTGTGTTTTCATTTTAAATCGGATTAAGACCAATTATATAACAATAAATAACGATTTCACTACATTAAAAGATGATGGAAATGAACAATAAAAATAATGAAGTTTTCTTTATGTAAAGTTGGTCGAAGGAAGAGAGATTCAAAGATCATCAGCGCGACAAAGGCTAAATTACATTTTTGTACATTCTAAAATCCATCTGAGGCACACATCTCCAGTTCTAGGGTACTCGTTCATTAATTCAATAAGAGTGCCCACAAGATTTATTGACCTCTCCACACTTCATTAAATAATCAGAAACCGTTTCATCATCAGGATTCACCCAAGGCAAGACTTGTGGTGAGGGTGAGAGATAACCTAAGAGAGTTGAGCTCAGAGGGAAGTTCCTCAATTCAGTTTTTTGTAATGTTATTGCGTATAATCCTATAATAAGTTCCTCTCCATTCGAGTGAGAGTGTTTGGTTTTGATCATCAACGTAGTACACGACCACGCGACATAGACGATTTGATGTCGACAAGGATTCAGCAGGATAAGCTCCATATGTATGTGCAGAGACTTTCCCTAGATGGTTGTTGAAAGAAAGAACTTGAGAAAGTATTTAGCCATGGTCGAGCACATCTAGCCAGCCTTCTCACCCGAGGAATGGTATATCACTCATTATTGAAATATCTTGATCATCATGTTTTAATACAAGGAGGAAAAAAGAGAGTAGAGAGACATTCAACCTTGACCCATAATAAAGGATGGGAAAGCTACAGCTATCTACAGTGCTAA
>BPLS01027161.1:19291-37517 GCA_019656275.1 Rhododendron kiyosumense
GGGGGGGGGGGGTTTGTCCTAAACAATTTCACAATCAATAAATTCAGTAGTTACTACAACGATGTTATTGGGACACGTGGATTCACGAGGTGCTCAGAGGCTTCAAAAAATCGAGTCAAACAAATGGCACAAACCAAGCAGAATGTGCAAATGCAGCAAGACCCAATTTTTTACTGTGGATATTATTTCTCACATTGCCTAAGTAGAGAAACGAGGGGAGAGAACGCAACTATAAAATAAGCAACCCAAGAGAAGAGAAGATATACATTTCTCAGCCTTCTAGCTAAGATCCAGTGTAGTATCTGTTCTTTTTAGTTTAATATCTTATATGTGGGCCATTGGCTCACTCTTTATTAAATTAAAAAATTTTTTAGGGGAGGGTCCCTTCAAGAGTAGTAAATGTTCTTAGAATAGTAATCTGATTACCAAATCGATGTAGAACGTGTTTTAGCCAAAGTGGCTTCTTTGATTTCTTTTAGTTGTCTTGATTCTATTCAATTTTCATGAATGAAATGCAAATATTTGTACGGCTATATTCTTCCATTTTTTAGTACTTTAAAAACTATATTTATTGATATACAATGGGTCTTGTTCCAACTTAAAATGTGAAACAAACACGCATTTTACCGAAATGAATCATATTTTAACCCATCGTGCATAAAATGGTCACTTCTTTTGATGTACAACAGATTTATTATCCAAACTATTTGGGATAGAAAGTAAATTGGACAAGCTTTCTAACGGTTCAGACCACACTCAAATTGGAGTACGGGAGTGTCCGAGGCAAGTCCGCAAAATTTGAGCAACATTAATGCGTCCCAGGCGCAATCCTTCGCGCCCAGGCTCATTGCAATGCGCCTCGGGCGCATCTTGAACAGTGCACAGGATCTCCCCCAACTTTGGGACTTGCCCCCAGACACTCCCGAATTCCAATTCGCTCTTAGTTTGAACCGTTGGAAAACTTGTCCTATCTACTTTCCCACCGAGTTGATTTCAATGAAAATAAATTGTAAGTCAAAATACATGACCATTTTACCCTCAATTGGTCGGGAAAAAAATTATTTTAATAAAAGGCTCGTACTGTTTTCATTTTAAACCGAATTAAGACCAATTATATAACAATAAATAAGGATTTCACTACATTAAAAGATGATGGAAATGAACAATTAAAATAATGATGTTTTCTTTATGTAAAGTTGGTGAAGGGAGAGCGATTCAAAGATCATCAGCGCGACAAAGGCTAAAGTACATTTTCATACATGCTAAAATCCATTTGAGGCACACAACTCCAGTTCTAGGGTACTCGTTCATTAATTCAGTAAGAGTGCCCACATCATTCATTGACCTCTCCACACTTTATTAAATAATCAGAAACCGTTTCATCATTAGGATTCACACAAGGCAAGACATGTGGTGAGGGTTAGAGATAACCTGAGGGAGTCGAGCTTAGAGGGAAGTTCCTTTGTTGAGTTTTTTGTAATGTTATTGCGTATAATCCTATAATAAGTTTCTCTCCATTCGAGTGATAGTGTTTGGTTTTGATCATCAACATAGTACATGACCATGCGACACAGATGATTTGATGTCAACAAGGATTCAGCAGGTTAAGCTCCATATGTGTGTCCAGAGACTTTCCCTAAACGGTTGCAGAAAGAAAGAACTTGAGAAAGTATTTAGCCGTGATGGAACACATCTAGCCAGCCTTCTGACCTGAGCTATGGTATGGCACTCATTATCGAAATGTCTTGATCATCATGTTTTAATACAAGGAAGAAAAAAGAGAGCAGAGAGACATTCAACCTTGACCCATAATAAAGGATAAGAGAGCTACAGCTATCTCAGCGCTAAATAAATTTTTAATTTTTTTTTTTTTAGGGGGGGGGGGGGCGGCGGGCGGTGGGGGTTTGGTGGTTATCCTAAGCAATTTGACACTCAATAAATGCAGTTACTACAACGATGTTATTGGGACACATGGATTCACAAGATGCTCAGAAGCTTCAAACAATTGAGTCGAACAGATGGCACAAACCAAGCAGAATGTGTAAAAGTAGCAAGACCCAGTTTTTTTTTACTTTGGAGATTGTTTCTCACATCGCCTAAGCAGAGAAACTAGGGGAGAGAACGCAACTATAAAATAAGCAACCCAAGAGAAGAGAAGATATACCTTTCTCGGCCTTCTAGCTAAGATCAAGTGTAGCATCTGTTCTTGTTAATATAATATCTGATATGTGGGTCGTCGGCTCACTCGTTATAAAATTAATAGTAATTTTAGGGGAGGGTCCTATACAAGTGTAGTATATGTTCTTAGAAGAGCAATCTGATTACCAAATCGATGTAGAACGGGTTTTACCCAAAGTGGCTTCTTTGATTTTTTTTAGTTGTCTTGTTTCTATTAAGTTTTCATGAATGAAATGCAAATATTTGTACGGATGGATTCCTCCATCTTTTAGTACTTTCAAAACTATATTTATTGATATACAATGGGTTTTGATCCAACTTAGAATGAGAAACAAACACGCATTTTACCGAAATGGATCGTATTTTAACCCATCAAGGGTAAAATGGACACTTCCTTTGATGTACAACTAATTTTTTTTATCTAAACTACTTGGGATAGAAAGTAAATTGGACAAACTTTCTAACGGTTCAAACCACGCGCAAATTGGAGTATGGGAGTGTCCGGGGCAAGTCCACAAAGTTTGAGAATTATTAATGCGCCCCAGGCCCAATCCCTCGCACCCCAAGCGCATCTTGAACAGTACACATCATGTCCCAACTTTACGGATTTGCCCCAGACACTCCCGAACTTCAATTCGCTCATGGTTCGAACCATGGGAAAGGTTGTCCAATCTACTTTCCCACCGAGTTGATTTCGGTGAAAATAAATCGTAAGTCAAAATACAGGACCATTTTACCCCCTATTGGTTTTTTGCGTAAAGTTGGTTGAAGGGAGAGCGATTCAAAGATCATCAGTGCGACAAAGGCTAAAGTACATTTTCGTACATTCTAAAATCCATTTGATCATGAGGTACACATCTCCAGTTCTAGGGTACTCGTTCATTAATTCAATAAGAGTGTCCACAAGATTCATTGACCTCTCCACACTTTATCAAATAACCAAAAACCATTTCATCATTAGGATTCACACAAGGCAAGACATGTGGTGAGAGTTAGAGATAACCTGAGGGAGTCGAGCTCAGAGGGAAGTTCCTCAGTTCATTTTTTTGTAATGTTATTGCGTATAATCCTATAATAAGTTTCTCTCCATTCAAGTGAGAGTGTTTCGTTTTGATCATCAACGTAGTACATGACCATGCGACACAGATAATTTGATGTCAACAAGGATTCGGCAGGTTAAGCTCCATATGTTTGTCTAGAGACTTTCCCTAGACTGTTGCAGAAAGAAAGAACTTGAGAAAGTAATTCGCCATGGTCGAACACATCTAGCCAGCCTTCTCAACCGAGGAATGGTATAGCACTCATTATCGAAATATCTTGACCATCATGTTTTAATACAAGGAAGAAAAAAGAGAGTTAAGAGACATTCAACCTTGACCCAAAATAAAGGTTTGGAGAGCTATGGCTATCAACAGTGGTAAATTTTTTTTTTTTAGGGGGGGGTGGTGGTGGTTATTCTAAGCAATCTGACACTCAATAAATTTAGCAGTTACTACAACGATGTTATTGGGACACACGGATTCACGAGGTGCTAGGAAGCTTCAAACAATAGAGTCGAACAGATGCCACAAACCAAGCAAAATGCGCAAAAGCAGCAAGACCCAGTTTTTTTCCGTTCGAGATTGTTTCTCACATCGCCTAAGCAGAGAAACGAGAGGAGAGAACGCAACTATAAAATAAGCAAATCCAAGAGAAGAGAAGATATACCTTTATCGGCCTTCTAGCTAAGATCAAGTGTAGTATCTATTCTTGATAGTTTAATATCTGATATGTGGGCCGTCGACTCACTCATTATGAATTTAATAATTATTTTAGGGGAGGGTCCCATACAAGTGTAGTATATGTTCTTAGAAGAGCAATCTGATTACCAAATCGATGTAGAACGGGTTTTAGCCAAAGTGGCTTCTTTGATTTTTTTTAGTTGTCTTGTTTACATTAAGTTTTCATGAAAGAAATGCAAATATTTGTACGGATGGATTCCTCCATTTTTTAGTACTTTAAAACCTATATTTATTGATATACAATGGGTCTTGACCCAACTAAAAATGAGAAACTAACAAGCATTTTACCGAAATGAATCGTATTACAACCCATCAAGGGTAAAATGGCCACTTCCTTTGATGTACAACTGATTTTTTCATCTAAACTACTTGGGATAGAAAGTAAATTGGACAAGCTTACTAACGGTTCAAACCACGCCCAAATTGGAGTACGGGAGTGTCCGGGGCAAGTCCGCAAAGTTTGAGCATTATTAATGCGCCCCAGGCGCAATCCTTCGCGCCCCCGGCAATGCGCATCTTGAACAGTGCACAGCATGTCCCAACTTTGCGGACTTGCCCCAAACACTCCCGAACTCCAATTCGCTAGTGGTTCGAACCGTTGGAAAGCTTGTCCAATCTACTTTCCCACCGAGTTGATTTCGAAGAAAATAAATTGTAAGTCAAAATACATGACCATTTTACCCTCAATTGGTCAGGCAAAAAGTTATTTTAACAAAACACTCATACAGTTTTCATTTTACAACAGATTAAGACCAATTATATAACAATAAATGAGGATTTCACTACATTAAAAGATGATGGAATTGAAAAATTAAAATAATGAAGTTTTCTTTACGTGAAGTTGCAAGTTGAAGGTAGAGCGATGAAAAAGATCATCAGCGCGACAAAGGCTAAAGTACAGATGTTTTTCTAAGCAATCTGACACTCAATAAATTTAGCAGTTACTACAACGATGTTAATGGGACACACGGATTTCACGAGGTGCTGAGAAGCTCGAAACAATAGAGTCGAACGGATGGCACAAACCAAGCAGAATGCGTAAAAGCAGCAAGACCTAATTTTTTACTTTGGAGATTGTTTCTCACATTGCCTAAGCAGAGAAACGAGAGGAGAGAATGCAACTATAAAATAAGCAACCCAAGAGAAGAGAAGATATACCTTTATCGGCCTTCAAGCTAAGATCAAGTGTAGTATCTGTTCTTGATAATTTAATATCTGATATGTGGGCCGTCGGCTCACTCATTATGAAATTAAAAATTATTTTAGGGGAGGGTCCCATACAAGTGTAGTATATGTTCTTAGAAGAGCAATCTAATTACCAAATCGATGTAGAGCGGGTTTTAGCCAAAGTGGCTTCTTTGATTTTTTTTAGTTGTCTTGTTTCCATTAAGTTTTCATGAATGAAATGCAAATATTTGTACGGATGGATCCCTCCATTTTTTAGTACTTTAAAAACAATATTTATTGATATACAAGGGGTCTTGATCCAACTAAAAATGAGAAACAAACAAGCATTTTACCGAAATGAATCGTATTATAACCCATCAAGGTTAAAATGGTCACTTCCTTTGATGTACAACTGATTTTTTTATCTAAACTACTTGGGATAGAAAGTAAATTGGACAAGCGTTCTAACGGTTCAAACCACGCGGAAATTGGAGTACGGGAGTGTCCGGGGCAAGTCCGCCAAATTTGAGAATTATTAATGCGCCCCAGGTGCAATCATTCGAGCCCCAGGCGCATTGCAATACGTCCCGGGCGCATCTTGAATAGTGCACAGCATGTCCCAACTTTGCGGACTTGCCCCAGACACTCCCGAACTCAAATTCGCTCGTGGTTCGAACCGTTGGAAAGCTTGTCCAATCTACTTTCCCACCAAGTTGATTTCAAAGAAAATAAATTGTAAGTCAAAATACATGACCAATTTACCCTCAATTGGTCAAGTAAAAAATTATTTTAACAAAACGCGCGTATAGTTTTCATTTCAAATCGGATTAAGACCAATTATATAACAATGAATGAGGATTTCACTACATTAAAAGATGATGGAATTGAAAAATTAAAATAATGAAGTTTTCTTTACGTGAAGTTGCAAGTTGAAGGTAGAGCGATTCAAAGATCATTAGCGCGACAAAGGCTAAAGTACAGTTTTTTTTCTAAGCAATCTGACACTCAATAAATTTATCAGTTACTACAACGATGTTATTTGGACACACGGATTTCACGAGGTGCTGAGCAGCTTCAAACAATAGAGTCGAACGGATGGCACAAACCAAGCAGAATGCGTAAAAGCAGCAAGACCTAGTTTTTTTACCTTGGAGATTGTTTCTCACATCGCCTAAGCAGAGAAACGAGAGGAGAGAACGCAACTATAAAATAAGCAACCCAAGAGAAGAGAAGATACACCTTTATCGGCCTTCTAGCTAAGATTAAGTGTATTATCTGTTCTTGATAGTTTAATATTTGATATGTGGGCCGTCGGCTCACTCATTATGAAATTATTAATTATTTTAGGGGCGGGTCCCATACAAGTGTAGTATATGTTCTTAGAAGAGCAATCTGATTACCAAATCGATGTAGAGCGGGTTTTAGCCAAAGTGGCTTCTTTATTTTTTTTTAGTTGTCTTGTTTCCATTATGTTTTCATGAATGAAATGCAAATATTTGTACGGAAGGATCCCTCCAATTTTTAGTACTTTAAAAACTATATTTATTGATATACAATGGGTCTTGATCCAACTAAAAATGAGAAACAAACAAGCATTTTACCGAAATGAATCGTATTATAACCCATCAAGGGTAAAATGGTCATTTCCTTTGATGTACAACTGATTTTTTAATCTAAACTACTTGGGTTAGAAAGTAAATTGAACAAGCGTTCTAACGGTTCAAACCACGCGGAAATTGGAGTACGGGAGTGTCCGGGGAAAGTCCGCCAAGTTTGAGCGTTATTAATGCGCCTCAGGCGCAATCATTCGTGCCCCAGGCGCATTGCAATGCGCCCCGAGCGCATCTTGAACAGTGCACAGCATGTCCCAACTTTGCGGACTTGCCCCAAACACTACCGAACTCCAATTCGCTCATGGTTTGAACCGTTGGAAAGCTTGTCCAATCTACTTTCCCACCGAGTTGATTTTGAAGAAAATAATTCGTAAGTCAAAATACATGACCATTTTACCCTCAATTGGTTGGGCAAAAAATTATTTTAACAAACCACCCGTAAAGTTTTCATTTCAAATCGGATTAAGACCAATTATGTAACAATAAATGAGGATTTCACTACATTAAAAGATGATGTAATTGAACAATTAAAATAATGAAGTTTTCTTTACGTGAAGTTGCAAGTTGAAGGTAGAGCGATTCAAAGATCATGAGCGCGACAAAGGCTAAAGTACAGATGTTTTTCTAAGTAATCTGACACTCAATAAATTTAGCAGTTACTACAACGATGTTATTGGGACTCACGGATTTCACGAGGTGCTGAGAAGCTTCAAACAATAGAGTCGATTGGATGGCACAAACCAAGCAGAATGCGTAAAAGCAGCAAGACCCAGGTTTTTTACTTTGGAGATTGTTTCTCACATCGCCTAAGCAGAGAAACGAGAAGAGAGAACGCAACTATAAAATAGGCAACCCAAGAGAGGAGAAGATATACCTTTATCAGCCTTCTAGCTAAGATCGAGTGTAGTATCTGTTCTTGATAGTTTAATATCTGGTATGTGGGCCGTCGGCTCACTCATTATGAAATTAATAATTATTTTAGGGGAGGGTCCCATACAAGTGTAGTATATGTTCTTAGAAGAGCAATCTGATTACCAAATCAATGTAGAGCGGGTTTTAGCCAAAGTGGCTTCTTTGATTTTTTTTAGTTGTCTTGTTTCCATTAAGTCTTCATGAATGAAATGCACATATTTGTACGGATGGATCCCTCCATTTTTTAGTACTTTAAAAACTATATTTATTGATATACAATGGGTCTTGATTCAACTAAAAATGAGAAAAAAACAAGCATTTTACCGAAATGAATCGTATTATAACCCATCAAGGGTAAAATGGTCACTTCCTTTGATGTACAACTGATTTTTTTTATCTAAACTACTTGGGATTGAAAGTAAATTGAACAAGCGTTCTAACGGTTCAAACCACGCGGAAATTTGAGTACGGGAGTGTCCGGGGAAAGTCCGCCAAGTTTGAGCATTATTAATGCGCCTCAGGCGCAATCATTCGAGTCGCAGGCGCATTTCAATGCGCCCCGGGCGCATCTTGAACAGTGCACAGCATGTCCCAACTTTGCGGACTTGCCCCAGACACTACCGAACTCCAATTCGCTCATGGTTTGAACCGTTGGAAAGCTTGTCCAATCAACTTTCCCACCGAGTTGATTTCGAAGAAAATAAATTGTAAGTCAAAATACATGACCATTTTACCCTCAATTGGTTAGGCAAAAAATTATTTTAACAAACCGCCCGTAAAGTTTTCATTTCAAATTGGATTAAGACCAATTATGTAACAATAAATGAGGATTTCACTACATTAAAAGATGATGGAATTGAACAATTAAAATAAGGAAGTTTTCTTTACGTGAAGTTGCAAGTTGAAGGTAGAGCGATTCAAAGATCATCAGCGCGACAAAGGCTAAAGTACAGATGTTTTTCTAAGTAATCTGACACTCAATAAATTTAGCAGTTACTACAACGATGTTATTGGGACACACGGATTTCACGAGGTGCTGAGAAGCTTGAAACAATAGAGTCGAACGGATGGCACAAACCAAGCAGAATGCGTAAAAGCAGCAAGACCCAGTTTATTTACTTTGGAGATTGTTTCTCACATCGCCTAAGCAGAGAAACGAGAAGAGAGAACGCAACTATAAAATAAGCAACCCAAGAGAAGAGAAGATATACCTTTATCGGCCTTCTAGCTAAGATCAAGTGTAGTATCTGTTCTTGATAGTTTAATATCTGGTATGTGGGCCGTCGGCTCACTCATTATGAAATTAATAATTATTTTAGGGGAGGGTCCAATACAAGTGTAGTATATGTTCTTAGAAGAGAAATCTGATTACCAAATCAATGTAGAGCGGGTTTTAGCCAAAGTGGCTTCTTTGAATTTTTTTAGTTGTCTTGTGTCCATTAAGTTTTCATGAATGAAATGCAAATATTTGTACGGATGGATCCCTCCATTTTTTAGTACTTTAAAAACTATATTTATTGATATACAATGGGTCTTGATCCAACTAAAAATGAGAAACAAACAAGCATTTTACCGAAATGAATCGTATTATAACCCATCAAGGCTAAAATGGTCACTTCCTTTGATGTACAACTGACTTTTTTATCTAAACTACTTGGGATAGAAAGTAAATTGGACAAGCGTTCTAACGGTTCAAACCACGCGGAAATTGTAGTACGGGAGTGTCCGGGGCAAGTCCGCCAAGTTTGAGCATTATTAATGCGCCCCAGGCGCAATCATTCGAGCCCCAGGCGCATCTTGAACAGTGCACAGCATGTCCCAACTTTGCGGACTTGCCCCAGACACTCCCGAACTCAAATTCGCTCGTGGTTCGAACCGTTGGAAAGCTTGTCCAATCTACTTTCCCACTGAGTTGATTTCGAAGAAAATAAATTCTAAGTCAAAATACATGACCATTTTACCCTCTATTGGTTAGGCAAAAAAATATTTCAACAAAACGCCCGTAAAGTTTCATTTCAAATCGGATTAAGACCAATTATATAACAATAAATGAGGAATTCACTACATTAAAAGATGATGGAATTGAACAATTAAAATAATGAAGTTTTCTTTACGTGAAGTTGCAAGTTGAAGGTAGAGCGATTCAAAGATCATCAGCGCGACAAAGGCTAAAGTACAGTTGTTTTTCTAGGCAATCTGACACTCAATAAATTTAGCAGTTACTACAACTATGTTATTGGGACACACGGATTTCACGAGGTGCTGAGAAGCTTCAAACAATAGAGTCGAACGGATGGCACAAACCAAGCAGAATGCGTAAAAGCAGCAAGACCCAGTTTTTTTACTTTGGAGATTGTTTCTCACATCGTCTAAGCAAAGAAACGAGAGGAGAGAACGCAACTATAAAATAAGCAACCCAAGAGAAGAGAAGATACACCTTTATCGGCCTTCTACCTAAGATCAAGTGTAGTATCTGTTCTTGATAGTTTAATATCTGATATGTGGGCCGTCGGCTCACTCATTATGAAATTAATAATTATTTTACATTACAAGAAAAATTGCATTGGATGATGAATGAAAATCGTCATAAATCGTATGTTTTTCGTCACAAATTATATAGGTGACGAAAAAAAATTTGTCGACTAAAGGTTGTTGAGGATTCCTACCCGGTGACGAAATCTATTTTTCGTCACCTATAGTGCCTTTTGGCGACGAAACATTTCGTCACGGAAAAATGACTTGGTGACGAAATTTTCTTTGTCTCCTATCGTTCTTTTTTGCCGACAAAAAATTTCGTCACAAATTATTCCCTTTGGCTTGTCAAAGGTGACCCATTGGTTACGAAATATTTCGTCACAAAAGACATTCTCATATGTGAAAAAAATATCACTTTCCTTGCTCCTGCTGGGTTTCGAACCCGAGTCTCTTAGGTTTTGCACGCAAGACTTAACCAACTACACTACACAAACTTTTCAGCATATGTTTGAAATATCTAATATATAACACATACATTTAAAATTAAAATATATTTTGAATGGCATTTTGAATCATTAAACATTAAAATTAGCAATTTTGATAAACATTAAAGTCGTAGCTCTTTATGTTATTGTTCAAACCTAATTTAAATTATCTCAATTAGAGTTTTGAGCAAAGAGTTATGTCCAAAATATATTTGGGGACAAAACATAATTCATAAATTTCGTCACCAAAGGATAAATTTTTTGTCATTGAAAACGTAATAAGAAGACGAAAAATATTTTTTGTCACCAAAATGGTTCATTTGGTGACAAAATATTTTTTTCGTCACTAAATAGTTATCTTTGAAGACAAAAAATAATTTTGTCTCCTTTTTTACTCATTTGGTGACGAAAATTTTATTTCGTCGCCAAATAGGTGCCTTTGGTGACAAAAATATCTTTCTCGTCGCTAAATAATTATAATTGGTGACGAAATAATTTCATCGCGGAAATTGTCAAAACAGTGACGAATTTATTATTTCGTCGCCAAATATACTCATTTAGTGACAAAATTAAATTTTGTCACCATTTTTTCGTCACTAAACATACTTTTTCTTGTAGTGTTAGGGGAGGGTCCCATACAAGTGTAGTATATGATCTTAGAAGAGCAATCTGATTACCAAATCGATGTAGAGCGGGTTTAAGCCAAAGTGGCTTCTTTGATTTTTTTTAGTTGTCTTGTTTCCATTAAGTTTTCATGAATGAAATGCAAATATTTGTACGGATGGATCCCTCCATTTTTTAGTACTTTAAAAACTATATTTATTGATATACAATGGGTCTTGATCCAACTAAAAATGAGAAAAAAACAAGCATTTTACCGAAATGAATCGTATTATAACCCATCAAGGGTAAAATGGTCACTTCCTTTGATGTACAACTGATTTTTTTATGTAAACTACTTGGGATAGAAAGAAAATTGGACAAGCATTCTAACGGTTCAAACCACGCGGAAATTGGAGTACGGGAGTGTCCGGGGCAAGTCCGCAAAGTTTGAGCACTATTAATGCGCCCCAGGCGCAATCCTTCGCGACCCAGGCGCATTTTAATGCGCCCCGGGCGCATTTTGAACAGTGCACAACATGTCCCAACTTTGCGGACTTGCCACAGACACTCCCGAACTCCAATTCGCTCGTGGTTCGAACCGTTGGAAAGCTTGTCCAATCTACTGTCCCACTGAGTCGATTTCGAAGAAAATAAATTGTAAGTCAAAATACATGACCACTTTACCCTCAATTGGTCAGGCAAAAAATTATTTCAACAAAACGCTTGTAAAGTTTTCATTTCAAATAGGATTAAGACCAATTATATAACAATAAATGATGATTTCACTACATTAACAGATGATGGAATTGAACAATTAAAATAATGAAGTTTTCTTTACGTAAAGTTGCAAGTTGAAGGTAGAGCAATTCAAAGATCATCAGCGCGACAAACGCTAAAGTACAGATGTTTTTCTAGGCAATCTGACACATTTAATAAATTTAGCAGTTACTACAACGATGTTATTGGGACACACGGATTTCACGAGGTGCTGAGAAGCTTCAAACAATAGTGTCGAACGGATGGCACAAACCAAGCAGAATGCGTAAAAGCAGCAAGACCCAGTTTTTTTACTTTGGAGATTGTTTCTCACATCGCCTAAACAGAGAAACGAGAGGACAGAACGCAACTATAAAATAAGCAACCCAAGAGAAGAGAAAATACACCTTTATCGGCCTTCTAGCTAAGATCAAGTGTAGTATCTGTTCTTGATAGTTTAATATCTGGTATGTGGGCCGTCGGCTCACTCATTATGAAATTAATAATTATTTTAGGGGAGGGTCCAATAGAAGTGTAGTATATGTTCTTAGAAGAGCAATCTGATTACCAAATCAATGTAGAGCGGGTTTTAGCCAAAGTGGCTTCTTTGATTTTTTTTAGTTGTCTTGTTTCCATTAAGTTTTCATGAATGAAATGCAAATATTTGTACGGATGGATCACTCCATTTTTTGTACTTTAAAAACTATATTTATTGATATACAATGGGTCTTGATCCAACTAAAAATGAGAAACAAACAAGCATTTTACCGTAATGAATCGTATTATAACCCATCAAGGGTAAAATGGTCACTTCCTTTGATGTACAACTGATTTTTTTAAGTAAACTACATGGGATAGAAAGTAAATTGGACAAGCGTTCTAACGGTTCAAACCACGCGGAAATTGGAGTAAGGGAGTGTCCGGGGCAAGTCCGCAAAGTTTGAGCACTATTAATGCGCCCCAGGTGCAATCCTTCGCGACCCAGACGCATTTCAATGCGCCCCGGGCGCATCTTGAACAGCGCACAGCATGTCCCAACTTTGCGGACTTGCCCCAGACACTCCCGAACTCAAATTCGCTCGTGGTTCGAACCGTTGGAAAGCTTGTCCAATCTACTTTCCCATTGAGTCGATTTCGAAGAAAACAAATTGTAAGTCAAAATACATGACCAATTTACCCTCAATTGGTCAGGCAAAAAATTATTTCAACAAAACGCGCGTAAAGTTGTCATTTCAAATCGGATTAAGACCAATTATTTAACAATAAATGAGGATTTCACTACATTAAAAGATGATGGAATTGAAAAATTAAAATAATGAAGTTTTCTTGACGTGAAGTTGCAAGTTGAAGGTAGAGCGATTCAAAGATCATTAGCGCGACAAAGGCTAAAGTACAGTTGTTTTCCTAAGCAATTTGACACTCAATAAATTTATCAGTTACTACAACGATGTTATTGGGACACACGGATTTCACGAGGTGCTGAGAAGCTTCAAACAATAGAGTCGAACGGATGGCACAAACCAAGCAGAATGCGTAAAAGCAGCAAGACCCAGTTTTTTTACTTTGGAGATTGTTTATCACATCGTCTAAGTAGAGAAACGAGAGGAGAGAACGCAACTATAAAATAAGCAACCCAAGAGAAGAGAAGATACACCTTTATCGGCCTTCTAGCTAAGATCAAGTGTAGTATCTGTTCTTGATAGTTTAATATCTGATATGTGGGCCGTCGGCTCACTAATTATGAAATTAATAATTATTTTAGGGGAGGGTCCCATACAAGTGTAGTATATGTTCTTAGAAGAGCAATCTGATTACCAAATCGATGTAGAGCGGGTTTTTGCCAAAGTGGCTTCTTTGATTTTTTTTAGTTGTCTTGTTTCCATTAAGTTTTCATGAATGAAATGCAAATATTTTTACGGATGGATCCCTCCATTTTTTGGTACTTTAAAAACTATATTTATTGATATACAATGGGTCTTGATCCAACTAAAAATGAGAAACAAACAAGCATTTTACCGAAACGAATCGTATTATAACCCGTCAAGGGTAAAATGGTCACTTCCTTTGATGTACAACTGATTTTTTTACGTAAACTACTTGGGATAGAAAGTAAATTGCACAAGCGTTCTAACGGTTCAAACCACGCGGAAATTGGAGTACGGGAGTGTACGGGGTAAGTCCGCAAAGTTTGAGCACTATTAATGCGCCCCAGGCGCAATCCTTCGCGACCCAGGCGCATTTCAATGCGCCCCGGGCGCATCTTGAACAGTGCACAGCATGTCCCAACTTTGTGGACTTGCCCCAGACACTCCCGAACTCCAATTCGCTCGTGGTTCGAACCGTTGGAAAGCTTGTCCAATCTACTTTCCCACCGAGTTGATTTCGAAGAAAATAAATTGTAAGTCAAAATACGTGATCATTTTACCCTCAATTGGTCAGGCAAAAAATTATTTCAACAAAACGCTCGTAAAGTTTTCATTTCAAATCGGATTAAGACCAATTATATAACAATAAATGATGATTACACTACATTAAAAGATGATGGAATTGAACAATTAAAATAATGAAGTTTTCCTTACGTAAAGTTGCAAGTTGAAGGTAGAGCGATTAAAAGATCATCAGCGCGACAAACGCTAAAGTACAGATGTTTTTCTAGGCAATCTGACACATTTAATAAATTTAGCAGTTACTACAACGATGTTATTGGGACTCACGGATTTCACGAGGTGCTGAGAAGCTTCAAACAATAGAGTCGAACGGATGGCACAAACCAAGCAGAATGCGTAAAAGCAGCAAGACCCAGTTTTTTTACTTTTAGATTGTTTCTCACATCGCCTAAATAGAGAAATGACAGGAGAGAATGCAACTATAAAATAAGCAACCCAAGAGAAGAGAAGATACACCTTTGTTGGCCTTCTAGCTAAGATCAAGTGTAGTATCTGTTCTTGATAGTTTAATATCTGGTATGTGGGCCGTCGGCTCACTCATTGTGAAATTAATAATTATTTTAGGGGAGGGTCCAATACAAGTGTAGTATATGTTCTTAGAAGAGCAATCTGATTACCAAATCAATGTAGAGCGGGTTTTCGCCAAAGTGGCTTCTTTGATTTTTTTTAGTTGTCTTGTTTCCATTAAGTTTTCATGAATGAAATGCAAATATTTGTACGGATGGATCCCTCCATTTTTTAGTACTTTAAAAACTATATTTATTGATATACAATGGGTCTTGATCCAACTAAAAATGAGAAACAAACAAGCATTTTACCGAAATGAATCGTATTATAACCCATCAAGGGTAAAATGGTCACTTCCTTTGATGTACAACTGATTTTTTTATCTAAAATACTTGGGATAGATAGTAAATTGGACAAGCATTCTAACGGTTCAAACCACGCGGAAATTGGAGCACGGGAGTGTCCGGGGCAAGTCCGCCAAGTTTGAGCATTATTAATGCGCCCCAGGCGCAATCATTCGAGCCCCAGGCGCATTGCAATGCGCCCCGGGCGCATCTTGATCAGTGCACAGCATGTCCCAACTTTGCTGACTTGCCCAGACACTCCCGAACTCAAATTCGCTCGTGGTTCGAACCGTCGGAAAGCTTGTCCAATCTACTTTCCCACTGAGTTGATTTCGAAGAAAATAAATTTTAAATCAAAATACATGACCAATTTACCCTCAATTGCTCAGGCAAAAAATTATTTCAACAAAACGCGCGTAAAGTTGTCATTTCAAATCGGATTAAGACCAATTATTTAACAATAAATGAGGATTTCACTACATTAAAAGATGATGGAATTGAAAAATTAAAATAATGAAGTTTTCTTGACGTGAAGTTGCAAGTTGAAGGTAGAGCGATTCAAAGATCATTAACGCGACAAAGGCTAAAGTACAGTTGTTTTTCTAAGCAATCTGACACTCAATAAATTTATCAGTTACTACAACGATGTTATTGGGACACACGGATTTCACGAGGAGCTGAGAAGCTTCAAACAATAGAGTCGAACGGATGGCACAAACCAAGCAGAATGCGTAAAAGCAGCAAGACCCAGTTTTTTTACTTTGGATATTGTTTCTCACATCGCCTAAGCAGAGAAACGAGAGGAGAGAACGCAAGTATAAAATAAGCAACCCAAGAGAAGAGAAGATACCCCTTTATCGGCCTTCTAGCTAAGATCAAGTGTAGTATCTGTTCTTGATAATTTATTATCTGATATGTGGGCCGTCGGCTCACTCATTATGAAATTAATAATTATTTTAGGGGAGGGTCCCATACAAGTGCAGTATATGTTCTTAGAAGAGCAATCTGATTACCAAATTGATGTAGAGCGGGTTTTAGCCAAAGTGGCTTCTTTGATTTTTTTTAGTTGTCTTGTTTCCATTAAGTTTTCATGAATTAAATGCAAATATTTGTACGGAAGGATCCCTCCATTTTTTAGTACTTTAAAAACTTTATTTATTGATATACATTGGGTCTTGATCCAACTAAAAATGAGAAACGAACAAGCATTTTACCGAGACGAATCGTATTATAACCCGGCAGGGGTAAAATGGTCACTTCCTTTGATGTACAACTGATTTTTTTACGTAAACTGGTTGGGATGGAAAGTAAATTGCACAAGAGTTCTAACGGTTCAAACCACTCGGAAATAGGAGTACGGGAGTGTCCAGGGCAAGTCCGCAAAGTTTGAGCACTATTAATGCGCCCCAGGCGCAATCCTTCGCTACCCAGGCGCATTTCAATGCACCCCGGGCGCATCTTGAACAGTGCACAGCATGTCCCAACTTTGCGGACTTGCCCCAGACACTCCCGAACTCCAATTCGCTCGTGGTTCGAACCGTTGGAAAGCTTGTCCAATCTACTTTCCCACCGAGTTGATTTCGAAAAAAATAAATTGTAAGTCAAAATACATGACCGTTTTACCCTCAATTGGTCAGGCAAAAAATTATTTCAACAAAACGCTCGTAAAGTTTTCATTTCAAATCGGATTAAGACCAATTATATAACAATAAATGATGATTTCACTACATTAAAAGATGATGGAATTGAACAATTAAAATAATGAAGTTTTCATTACGTAAAGTTGCAAGTTGAAGGTTGAGCGATTCAAAGATCATCAGCGCGAGAAAGGCTAAAGTACAGATGTTTTTCTAGGCAATCTGACACATTTAATAAATTTAGCAGTTACTACAATGATGTTATTGGGACACACGGATTTCACGAGGTGCTGAGAAGCTTCAAACAATAGAGTCGAACGGATGGCACAAACCAAGCAGAATGCGTAAAAGCAGCAAGACCCAATTTTTTTACTTTGGAGATTGTCTCTCACATCGCCTAAGCTGAGAAACTAGCGGAGAGAACGCAACTATAAAATAAGCAACCCAAGAGAAGAGAAGATACACCTTTATCAGCCTTCTAGCTAAGATCAAGTGTAGTATCTGTTCTTGATAGTTTAATATCTGATTTGTGGGCCGTCGGCTCACTCATTATGAAATTAATAATTATTTTAGGGGAGGTGCTTCGATTATCTTCCGGTGCGGAAGAATATTACCCCAAGCGTAGGGTTTGAATATCGATGAAGCAAAGTAATCCGGAGAAGTCCGGGATCGTACCCAAGGGAATTAGTTTATGGCTCGCCTCGGATTTGTAGATGCAAGTAGGGTTTTCAACTTTTAGCCAGTCAACTTGGTTTTATTTTGAATGGTGGAATTAAAATGGCTAAATTAAAAACGAATTAACTAGGAAAAAGATAGGTTAGGTCTAGGAATCCTAGCACTCATGACTTGGGCTAAATCACATTTTTCACCAATTCACGCGATTTAAAATACATAATTGTAGGTACCCAAATCGGGAAAAAGAGATTCGATTATCAAGCTAGCTCTAGAACTCATTTGGTAAACCCCTCGAGCGACAGAGCTCTAAGCATCATGTGTGGTTGGTAGTCTAAGCTCCTACCTACACATGATCAAAGAGGTTAACACCTCGGTAATTCCCCAAATGAATCCGAACCCCACATTAATTTTCAAATCTAGAAATTTAAGCATTATTGGTGAGAAAACGCAATTTTCGCCCAAGCCATGGGATGCTAATCATCCCATGACCCAACCCTTGAAACTACTCACGCATATCTACGAAGATAAGAGCAAGCGAAAATTGACTAAGCATAATTTAAAAGACAAGACTAGAAATAAAATGGATCAAACGATAGATTGGAAGAAGAGTAACAACTTTAATTAAGGCAAAAATATCAAAAACTAA
>BPLS01027162.1:0-11562 GCA_019656275.1 Rhododendron kiyosumense
TTGAGTAGCAACATTTCCTTGGATGACGGTGTGACAGTCCGAATACTCAAGCAATTCCTAGATGTGCTTAAACTAGATTTCGTAACCAAAAAGACAAAGTGGCAAAGGTCTATAAGTACACCAACTCAACATCCTAAGCATCAAACTAAACAAAAGTTTTGAAACGTTGGCCTACCTTAGTAACCACAACAATGTGATGCCAGCAGAAATATTACCTTATCCAAGAAGAATGCTTAATGATTCAAAAAAAAAAAAAATCAAGTAGTAAATAGCATATATATAGGGCCCTTCTAATGTGGATGCCCGCATTCAAGTAAGTTGCGGACTTTGCCTTTCTCGATCGAATTTCGATGATCCGAGCCGCTCAATGTGTTCAGAACATGATCTTAAGGGTACTCGTGAGAAATCAGCAAAAAAAAAGACCGGAAAGGGCTTCATCCGAGCAGTTTTTGTTTATTTTTTATTGAACGGTTCAAATAAAAACTGCTCAAACCAAGCCCTTTCCGGTCATTTTTTTTCCCGATTTCTGGCGGGTACCCTTAAAATCACATTCTGAACACATTGAGCGGCTCGGATCATCAAAATTCAATTGGAAAAGGGGAGAAATGGTGTGGTCCGCAACTTGCTTGAATGCGGGCATCCGCATTAGAAGGGCCCTATATATATATATATATATATATACACACACACACACATACAACTTACTGCATCCAATGCTAAACATAAAAAGTTACTAAAGCTACGTTCTTGACAATTTACTTGTTTAGATAAGAGCTTCTAACAATTTCACTTATCTAAGAGAACCAATAAGTGAAGCAGAAAACCAGAATCAATTGCAATTGCTACAACAAACCAGAACAGATCCAGACACTGAAGCGAAAAAACAAGGGAGAATTAAGCGAACAACCTTTATTGAAAATGAAGATCAGTTGCGAGAATTGGCACATGGAAACTCGGAATTTTTTACTAACAAATATGGAACAGTATATCGATACCAAACTAAACCGCCAAAATTACCAGGGCAAAACATTAGAAACAACACCAATTGATGTTGGGAGAGAGAAAGAGAGAGAGTACCTGGTCGATTTGAGGCGAGAGAGAGAGAGAGCCTGGTCAATTTGGGTAGTAATTTGGGTATATGCGGCGACGATTACAAAGAAAACCGAGAATTTGATCCTTGTCTCAAATTACTCTCCTTGATTGTACCTTTTCAAATTCGAAGTCACAAACTACTAATTTAACAACAATGTCAGCCCTCCATTTATTAGTACTAGTAACTTGTGGAAAAGTTTGAAATTTCTAGATAAAAACACTTTTTATCTTTTAACTTCTTATTTTGCAGGACAACAACAATGTCACCCCTCCATTTATTAGTACTACAGTACTAGTAACTTGTGGAAAAGTTTGAAATTTTCTAGATAAAAACACTTTGGGCATGTAACTTTGGTTATTTTAGTTTTGGCAGTGGGTGGAGAGAAAAATAAGGTAATGATTGGAGAAATGGGTAATTAGTTGAGAGAGATAGAGAGAAAAATAAAATTAATAATTTGAGAAATAGAATAATGATTGAAGAAACATATAGAGTAATGGGAATGACTTCGGTGTCCCCGGTCATTTTGGGGACACCGTAACTTTTGGCATAACAAAACCACACCATAGCATCATCCGTAAGACGGATGATGCTATGGTGTCCCCGGTCATTTTGGGGACACCGTAATTTTTGGCGTAACAGAACCCTTACAAGCATAACAAAAATCATTACAAGTATAATAGAACCATAACATGGCATAACCAAGACATAACCAAAAACCAATCAAGGTATAACCAAAAATCAACCAAGGCATAACCAACCAAGTTATGCCTTATTATGGTTTTGGTTATACTTATAATGGTTTTGGTTATGCTTGTAATGAATTTGGTTATGCTTATAATGGTTTTGTTATTCCAAAAGTTACGGTGTCCCCAAAATGACCGGGGACACCGAAGTCATTCCATTAGAGAACAAAATAAAATTGCAATTGGAGACGAGAGACTTACAAGGTTGTTGAGAGAGGATATCGTTGGTGTGTCTCTAGTGTCGATTGGTGCCTTGGTGGGGGGAAAAAGAAAAATATAGTCCTACTTGCAATTTTAACCCATATATATTAAGTCATAACATATTTACCATCGCGCGTATCCAACACATATCTGCGCCTAACCAAAACATATTAGGACACCAAAAAAAAAAATTTCCAAAAGAAGGATACTTTAAAAAAAAAAACACATCGAATACGTATCCGGAGTATATCCAAGAGTATCCGCGTGTATCCGAAACGTATCGGGATACCAAAAATAATTCTAAAAGCAGGATACTTTAAAAAAGCGTATTGGATACGTATCCAGAAAGTATCCGAGAGTATCGGTATCTGATACGGATAAGATACGTGATATGCAGACTAAAATAGAGTATCCGTGCTTCATAGCCATGGCCGGCCCAACTCCAAGGCCCAAGAGGCCTGGGCCTTGGGCATCCCAAAAATTCCAATTTTTAAGGGCATTCTAATATTTTCATTATTTGGATTTGAGTAGAACTCTTTTTAAGCTCAATAGAGTGAAACAAAATGCCCAATTAGAGATAATAAGTTAGCCCAACCCATCATCCCATAAGCTCAAGTACCCAACCCACTAAATTCCCAAAATAATTTCTCCCAAACCACCAAAAAACACCTCTAATAACACCTCCACAAAATTGTTTCTTCCAAAAAACTTAACGGTGAAATCAAGAGAAGAAGATCAACGCGCACCACAAAACTCGAAGAGCAATGGTATACACTAAGGTAAATCGATGGCAATCAGTTCATTGTAACTAACTAAAGTAAGGGCACATTTTTTTTATTAGGCATTGGGCGCTAAATTTTTTTGGACTGGCCCTATTCATAGCGTCTAACACATGCTGTTTATCTGACACATGTCAGAAACGAACATACGACACTCGAACGCCAGTATAAAACTAGTATTCAACTCCTTTTTTTTACATTATTGTTTCGGTATACATCCCCGTGCATAATGCTAGTGTGTTCAAAGGGCTTTGGAAGTTAAAAACGTCAAGGTTTAGTTGCAATAGGGTTCGCCATCAGCTGAATCAGATCTGTACCTGACGTTTGTATAGGACTGTTGAAGGCAATGGTTGCTGGTCAGTGATGCCAAACCACTCAGGTTGGCTATTGCCATGTCACCTCAGCCAATTCCTAAATGCCAAGACGAAGCGATCAGCTTTTGTGGGTGTAAATGTAATATTGGTATACTCCTTGTTGACATCAGCACCACCCTCCTTTGACTTTGATAGGAAAACCTTCTCTTGCCCTTGAAGCACGATCATGTTCCCATCATATACCTTGTTTGAAGTCCAATGCTCATGCCATCTAGGAACCACCTGTCAATACCACTAGTTAGAAGTCCAATGCTCATGCCATCTAGGAACCACCTGTCAATACCACTAGTTAGAAGTCCAATGATCATGTCCCCATCATATACCTTGTTTGAAGTCCAATGATCATGTCCACATCATATGCCTTGGTTGTTTTTTTAAATAAGGCCCCGTTTCGCAAACAGAAATAAGTACTTATTTCTTAAAAAGGCAATTTCAATCTCAAAAATTATTTATTTATGCAAATAATTTTTCTATCAATATGCATCTTATTTGATAGATCTCATTGAGATCTTTAATACGGTGAAAAAAAAATCGAAAAATTATTTTTCATTTACATTATTTTTGAGTTTGAAAATGTGAAATAAGTACTTATTTTTTAAGAAGGTGTTCTGGAATGGAGCCTAAGTCAAAGTGGTTTGTTTTTTGTCCTTATTTAAATTTTTTTTTCGTATTATTAGGTTTATTGTCAATTTTTTGGGGATTATTGCATCCTCACGACAAGAGGAATCTAAAAAGTAAAAAATTTTGACCGAAAACCAATTTTTTTAAAATAAAGACGAAAATAAGCCAATAAGTCAATTTTTTTGTCGTTATTAAAAAAAATGGATTTTGATCAAAAATTTTTACTTTTTAGATTCCTCTTGTCGTGAAGATATAATAATCCCCAAAAAATTGACAATAAACTAAGTGATACGAAAAAAATTTGAATAAGGACAAAAAAAATAAGCCACTTGACTTATTTAGCCGAACTTAATAACCAAGACTGGCCAATTAATTTAAGGAAAAAATGACAACTAAGTTCCAGCATTGACTTCAATGATCCTCCGGTTGCAGTATGGAAGGCGTCAATATTCACCGCAAGTTCACCATGATGTTTCAAAATAAGAAACCAATCAAATCAGGAATTCGGAGTCAAAAGAAAGAGGAAACATTCATGCATCTTTCCGTGAGCATACAAGTTCGATCCTACCACTTTCATGCCCCAAACAAATCCATAGATGTCAATCAGTAACACCAATTTAATTCCAGGATATAAATAAAACAAAATTCACACTAAACGATAAGGTACATAAACTGAACTTCAATTCCCATCGCTCCTCCAACTAATGATAACCAGTGTTTCCGCTTCCTCACTTCAAAGAGATATTCTTTAGAACCTTGAGCTGCACGCAAGTTGCTGAACTTATGAGGATTTCTATGGTATCCCTGTTGATTGTTTGATTACTTTTTTTTTGCAAAAAGGCCTTCAATTCAATTCACTTCCTGCAAAACTTAGAAGTTGTATACTCACATAAACATACACAGAGATAATTAAACACAGGTACTCTCTCTCTCTCAGTGCCAAAATCCACATATTTCCTTCTGATGACCATTTGAGTTCAGAACAGAGTAGAGTTCCAACAGGAGAAGCTTTATGTTTATTTTGTAGCACTCTAGCTTGTGTGTGTGTGTGTGTGTGTGTGAGAGAGAGAGAGAGAGAGGTGTCCTCGCAAATGTCAAGCACTAATGAGCTATAATGGTCCTTAAGATTTGATCTCTAAAACAACAGTCAACTACATACATGACCAAAAAATAAGAGACTGAAGGTTAGAGCATGATGATGGCAAAGATCTCTAAACCCAGGGCCGGCCCCGGGGTAAGCCCCGCAAGCCTTCGGGCTTGGGCAACCCCCCGGGCTAAGGCAACCCAAAAAAAAATCGATGATATATAATATATATAAAAACTTTGACAAAGAAAGAGAATGAAGGATGCCTGGGGCAGTTGGTAAAATTTTCTTTTTTTTACTTCTTTCTACAAATCCACACTGAGTCTAAGACTATATTAACAACTTTATATTTGTCAGTAAATTTATTTAGCTACACTTTTGTAAATGATATTTTTGTGACAATAATTTTGGTAATTGATTTTGGTACTCCACTTTTTGATAACCACACTCCAATATTTATTTCTTAGTGTTCAAAATACACATCACATGAATACTAAAATACAAAATTGGGGTGTGGTTATCAATAAGTAGAATGCCAAAATCAATTCCTATAATTTTTTGTCACTAATATAGTATAGTGACAATTTTTGCACGTCAATGCAAGTCAATTTTCTTGTGGTGCGATAAGAAGATGTTTCTTTTTTTAAAAAAAAATCGGATCGTACTAATCATAAAACACAGAAATGACAAGAACCGAGTGAGGTTTCAAAAATAAAATTCCGGATCTTTTAATAGAAAGTCAAGCAACGGAAATATGCAATGGCAAAATCACTAGTAGGTTCAATTTCTAACCTATATATGTAATGCAAGAAAACAAAAATTTCCATTTTGAATTTTTAAATAATTCAAGCTAAAAGCACAATAATAACGCTCGTTAGCGCAAAACGCAGCCAGAATGTCGGATTATCTTATGAATTACTACTTATGCTCTTTCCGCTCTTAGTTCTTGACAGAGGGCTCAAGATAGATAAGCAAGGCTTGAGAGACCTCTTTTCCCTAGCGAAATGAATAGAAAGAAAAGATCTTACCTTTTTGTTTGTGTTTTTTTTACTTGATTGTTTTTTTTTTTATGACTTAAAATTAAGTGGGCAACCAAATTTGAGGTAGGGCTTGGGCAACCAAATGTCGGGGCCGGCACTGTCTAAACCATGACCAAAAGTTGTCGAACAAGAGTCACATGATTTTGCATCGCAGGAATCTTGAAAAACTGGCAAATTTGAAAATGTTTTCACCAAGTTCTCCCCTCTTACCTTGTATTGCATCCGGCTTCTCTGTTTTCCTCACATGTTCACATGTATATGTAACTGCATCTCAAAGTTCCAGTAATTCAAAAGATTAAAGAGCATACCAACTTTTTTCCAGTTTTGACATGGTGAAAGGGTGAGTTTGTTTTCTTTCTTTCCTAACATTTTTGGAGGGTGTGTCCTTGGCAGTTCTTTCAGGCCCTGTTTGATGCCGTCTCTGGGGGGGATTGCGCTATGTATCCTGTGGGTCCACTAATCCGCCATTTGGTTGCCTTTTCTGAAGACTGGTTTAAGAGTCCGCCCCAGACTCCAAATTCCCCAAAATGGGGAGATTAGCATGGCCATCAGACGAGGCCTCAATGAGATGTGTCCATTGTCTTATGTGTCTACGTGATTGTTGATTTGAGTAGTATAATATCTACCTGAGTTAGGATCTTGAAAATTTATCTATGCTCGCCTATGTTAAATGGTCTCTTCGAAATGTGTAATCCACATGGGCGAACACTCATCATGTAGGTTAGGTATGGGGAAAAAAAATTCAGTGCCGAGTGGGTACCACGTGGTGCCCGCTCGGCCATCCGAGCCGTCCATTACGTATATGGACGGCTCAGATTTGGAGAGAGAAGATGAGAGAGAAAGTGTTAGGATGAGAGGAGAGAGTGTGTTTTAATCCAAGCCGTCAAAAAATGCATTGGACGGCTCGGGTGCGCCGAGCGGGTGCCACGTCGGCAATACCCGCTCGGCACTGGAAAATTCCTCAGGTATGGGATATGTGTCAGGTATTTTAGTTGGACAAATGTTAATATCCTTTTGGAGCTACTATCGTACAAGTGTTGATTTGATATGAATTCACACTCGTCTGAATTAGCAGGTGGTGCATGTGAAAAGAGATTTGAAGCAGACAGTAAACCCGTAGTGAAAAAGCCCCAAACTCATGTGCATATGCCATGTGCATATGCCATCGGAGCTTTTAGTCAACATTGAAATGCCAATCTCTGTTATAAAATCACTTTACTTGCTACCATCAATAATACACATAGTGGAGTCTCTGATGTAGTTATCGAGATCTTCCTTTCCTGTGGATATGTGTTCCGATTTTGAAGAATGCATCCAGTGGCTCTGGAGAATCAAATAAGTGGTTTCCAATGCTTGTATTTGGTTTTGTTTCATCCAATTTCAGCTATTTATTTGGTGGTGGGTCATGGTAAATTCTTGATTTTCTTGTTGGGGGCTCCAGTTCAGTGCTTCCTTGATCCAATCTGAGTGAAAGCTCATCAGAGATTAGTTTTGTCGGTGGGGAATTGTGGAGGAACCGACCTAAGATGAGGCAGCGGCCGGCCGACTACCGGCGCCCAAAAAAATAATCCGTAATTTCCCTTGTTTTACAACAATCTCCAAAAACAACCCAAATAAGCCAAAAAAATAAAACAATAAATGCTAAGTACGTTTGATTATTAGACCAACGGACATGACCGAGCATGCGTAACAAGTTGCTAACACCCTAGTATACTTGAAGATGCAAGACCCTCTGCATTGGAATTGGCTCACCTTCTTGAATGTACTGATGTTTAGATGAGCTTACAGATCGTATCACTTGGCTTATTGCCAATTTTTTTGTCTTTATTCAAAAAAAAAATTGGATTTCAGTCAATTTTTTTTACATTTTAGATTCCTCTTGTAGTGAGAATGCAATAATCCCCCAAGAAAATTGACAATAAGCTAAGTGATACGAAAAAAATTTGAATAAGAACAAAAAATAAGCTACTTTGGTTTATTTGTCTGAACACCCTCTGGCCCTCAATATCGATAAAGAAGTTTACGAAACATCAATATTGCTTTAGAATTCACAGGGCTGTGTCGTTCTGATTTGTTTGGAACACGAAGTGTCCATGTACCGGCTGTCAGTTGATAATTCCCACAACCTCTATAAAGCCTCTATAAAGCCTTGAGTCCTTGACCAACCAACACAAATCTGTAAACCTAGAGGGAGAGAAAACGAAGGGAGAGAGAAGAGGCAAAACCCACATCTTCTAAGAAAACCGAAATTGGAAACATAAAACCCTAACCAATGGGCGACGCGCACTGCTCGGTCTGCAGGGGAGCGACGGAGGTGGTGTTCGACCACGCAACCTGCGACACCGTCTCTGAGTGCAGACCCGTCCGATTGCAGAATCGCTGCTGCGACCCTGACCAATCGCTCATCTCGGGCTTCAAGACGATCGCTACCATGTGCGATAGGTAATATTTTGTCCGCATATGCATTCGTTTATATTCCCAATGGTCATGCTAGGGCGTATACAAGAAGAAACCGCACTAGAGTTCCTAGATTTTCATCAATTGTTATAGTTCCCCATAGACTTACCCTGAACCGTAAGTGAAAAATCAAGCCTTATGTTTATTCTCTCTTATTTGCGCTTGTAGATGCTTAATGTAAGATTAGGCTGTCGGTATGTTTGATTTGCGTTTGTAGATGCTTCATACTATAACAATCTATTGTTAGTGTTGAAAATAGTTACTAAGTATTATATTGTTGCGGTCAATTATGGGAAAAATTACAGTTATGAGCAGGGGCGGACCATCATACAGCACCACTCGATTTTGTAGAATTATGTTAATAGCCTTAAAATTTTCAAACATAACCAATATATTATGATAATTTTCTAATTAATTTTCTCACAGATTCCCACTTTATGTGGACATTTGTCAGACTGTTTCTTGTAGTGCTTAGTTTTCACACCCCATAAGTTTTGTTATAATATTATTTATGCTGTGTTTGAAGTTAATTATACAAAATGGAGTAATATTAAGGGTGATTTTGCTGCCTTTCTATTTTTAGATTCGTTTGCGAACCAATTGAATGATTTGTGGACAATGATATAATAGATGAGACAGTGGTTCATGCTAAATCTAATTGTTAAAAATTGATGCCGACATTAACTTGAAGCAGAAACGGCGAACTTCGTATTTATTGATAGATGATGCTTGGAGATATGATGTGCACTTTGCCAGAGCATGCCTTTGATTCCGATCTCCCAAGTCTGTGTTTTCTTTTGCTTTTAGTTATCTGTTATTTTCAATTTAAAGGCTCAATTAGTAAAGTGAAATGGTGAAGGCTTACTGTCTAATATCCCTTCAAGGAATCACTTGGTGCTTGGGTCTCAATCTTAATCTGTGGTCTCATTTGTCAAACATTGGTTAAGTTCCATATAATGCCGGCATTCACACAAAAACATCAAAGAAATGCTAGAGATAACATGTAGTAATTGTATACAGTAGATTAATTGAAAAGATATGGATTTTATAAGTCAAGACCTGAAAGAAGTAATTTTGTTGGAAAGGATTGATAATTTTGTTGAAGTTACATCACTTAAATCAATCATATGGGTATGTATAACTCGGAGAAGCTTTGCTCTTAGGAATCAGTCTCCACAAAAAAGGCGAGGTAAGGTAAACAACCTAGTTCCTCTCGCAAACTTGTTGAAAACAGAAGACTTGTGCCCTGTGCACGAGAAGACTTGAGTTGTTAGTGCCTGCATTACCCTTTTAGACAACATAAAGATGTTTTAGATGTTATATTTCAGCTTGTTAATTTTGTTGCTTTTTTGGTTCCAACTTTTGTTTTGAGCTATATAGAGTGCATCTTAAAGAAACTCTCTGATTCTAGCACTACGACGGTACCACCTATTCATTTTTCTTACAAGTGTTACATTTCTCTTCATTCTTCCCTCTCTGGCACACTCAACCTCTTTGTTTCTCGTTCTGATATATGATATGTGCGAGTATGAAGCTAATTCTGCTTGTATCCTTTCAGGTTGGGCTTGCTTGCAAGAATTAAGGTATGCTACTTGTTGTCCATTAATACATATCTCTATTTGGCAATTAAGAACTTGGGTGTGCACGGGTGAGCAATTGCGTTTGCAGATATTTATACTTCATTTAAGGCACTACCTTCTTACCTCTGCAAGGATTCTGAAGTTGTGCAACTTTAGAAACACTAATATATGTTATCTTGTCTTACCAGACTAATTTGCTACGGTTTTACATAGATTAGCTTCCTTAGTTTTCCTTTAGACCTAGGAAGTTTGGAAACAGAAATAAGAGAGAAACTTTATGCCACATTGTATGAAATAGAGACCTGACTCTGCAGGTTTTGGGTGCACGAATATTTGCCCACAGTTTAGAGTCCTCTTGAGTCATTACTTTTTTCCTTTAAGAAGAAGAAGATGGGGGTTGCTGGTGCTTAATATTGGTTGGTAGATAAACTGATAAATTATTCTGGTTATCTGAATCTAAAACAACTTAGTTGGTTGATGAACTTCTTGAATGCGACACTGTAAAGTAGTAATTGGATTGAGATGGAATTGCTAACTCTCGATAGTTTTCAGTTGTGATTGTGATGTGCTGAAAATGGTCCAACAAGATGTTTCATTTCTGATTGATAAACTAGTATTTGAATTTACCTTTTATGAATCACATGCATTGCTTTGCGGGTTTTTCATTTCGAAGAATTGAGTTGAGTTGTATGATTAATTTTGCAAGGACGGAGAGGGATGTGATTTACAACTTCAGGTTTCCTAGTTTGGAAAACTTGTGTTTTCTATCAGTTGATCTGCTAATTACGGAATCCCAGTTACTGGAGGACTGAAAAAATGGATACTTCATTGTTTTCATAATAGTGCTCTGTGATCTTTCCTGCAGGGCCGTGCCTGTGAAATATTAAAGAAGACAGATCAGTTCTATAACAAAGGAAGAAATCAGAATGCCATTTTGGCTGCTTGCCTGTACATAGCTTGTTGGCTGGAAGACAGTCCACAGAGTTCACACACAGCCAAGGGTACGTCCTAGATTTTTCTGACGTATATAGATGCTTCCTGATTTATCCCTTTTTTCAAATGAGCTTTGCTTGATCCTATGATTTTTATCCAGATATCTGCTCTGTTGCCAATGGAGTGACAAGGATTGAAATCAGCCGTGCAACAAAATATGTGCAGGAAGAGTATGAGAAGTGTCATTCAGTGGAGATGCGTACCATCAATGCTGCAGATGCTATGGTGAGGGTTGAAATGAGAAGTTAAAAGTTTACATGGAGTCTGTATACCCATAATTAAGCCACTGAAAGCCAGAGAATATAAACTGAATGAGTGTAGATTCAACCTTGATGTATGGTCCCAAACTGAATTTAGTCCATGCATTTTGGTTTCTGGTACATTTCAGTGGTTACTTATGGGCGTGAAGAACAAGTGTTTGATTCACGACTCTTACTGGCATAGTTTACCTTATTATCCATTATACCTAACTGTATTTCTGCCACTTGACACTAATAAATGTCCATAAAATCTGTAGAGGCGCTTTCGTTCCAATCTCGGTGCCGGGGAGGCTTTCCAAAAATCGAAGAAGTTTGAGATAAGGTAGTTCTGGGTCTC
>BPLS01027162.1:14623-32699 GCA_019656275.1 Rhododendron kiyosumense
ATATATATATATATATATACACGGGGCGGTTCCGGGGACACCTAAAAAAACCTCATAGTTCCCGATCAAATTTTGACGATCCGAGCCGCTCAATGTGATCAGAACGTGATTTTAAGGGTACCCGCGAGAAATCAGCAAAAAAAATTACCGGGAAGGACTTGATCCGAACAGTTTCGAACAGTTTTTTATTGAACGGTTCAAATAAAAACTGCTCAAATCAAGCTTTTTTCGGTCATTTTTTTGGCTAATTTCTCACAGGCATCCTTAAAATCACATTCTGCACATATTGAACGGTTCGAATTATAAAATTTTAATTGGGAACTGTGAGATTGAGATTTAGGGTGTTTTTTTAGGGTGTCCATTGAACCGTCCCGATATATATATATGTGTGTATATATATATTTCCGATTAAATTTTGATGATCCGAGCCACTTAATGTGTTCAAAACATGATTTTAAGGGTGCCTGCGAGAAATGGGTAACAAAAATAACTGGGAATGGCTTGATTTAAGCAGTTTTTATTGAACTGTTCAATAAAGATCATTAAAAATTTGTTCGGATGAAGCCCTTCCCGGTTTTTTTTTTTTTTTTTGGCTGATTTCCCGCGGGTACTCTTAAAATTTCTGATTACATTGGGGGGGGGGTTTAGGGGTCCTCGGAATCGCTCTGAGATATTTTATATATATATAGGGGCGGTTTCGTGGATTACCAATTAAACACCCAAAAAAATACTCCAAATCTCATTCTTATAGTTTCCGATCAAATTTTTATCATCTGAACCATTCAATTTGTACAGAATGTGATTTTAAGGATACATGCAAGAAATTAGCAAAAAAACAATTTTTAATTGAACTGTTCATCAAATCTAAGTTAAAAATTGCTCAGATTGAGCCATTCTCGATCAACAAACTGCATTAGATGATCTGAGCCGATTGAATTTCAATGATCTGAGCTGCTCAATGTGATCAGAACGTGATTTTAAGGGTACCCGCGAGAAATTGGCAAAAAAAAAGATTGGGAAGGGCTTGATTTGAGCAGTTATTATTTGAACTGTTCAATAACAAACTGTTGTTCTCGGTCATTTTTTTTGCCAATTTCTTGCAGATACCCTTAAAATTACGTTTTGAACACATTGAGCTGCTATATATATATATATATATATATATATATATCTTATACATGCTCCATTTATACAGTTTATGTGGAGAGGCAGTGGGTGAGAGCTGAACATTGAGAATCTTCTTAGTCATTGGGTTAGGAACATGTGGGTTACAGGGTAGAATTTGAGAGAGAGGGAGAGAGGAGAATTTATCAGAGTATCAAGATCTATTTTGTGTAGTAATGAGAACAAAAACTAGATTGATAATGATTGTTAAACGTGTTTTTTTTTTTCAAGGAATCCATGACAATTACTCCTATCAACCAAACATCGGAAAATAAAAATAGAAACTTTTCTTTTTCCCAAAAAGATTTTACACATAAAAGATTTTACATAGGAAAATATCTTACGTCAAAACAAATGGAGCCTCAAAGTTCAATCCAAATCGGTTGACAGGAAATTGTGGATTTGTGTAAGTGCAACCACAGTTTTGATATTTAGGGCTTTTGAAATTTTTGATCGTGTAAGAGAATTGGGTACACCAAAGCCCCTTGGATTATCTTACCCACCTAATCGTCCTTCTAGCCGCATAATCCTGGCTAGCCTACTGGCTAGCCTACCAAACCGATTACTAGCAGCTGATTTATTGGTCCAATGCCTAGACAAACGCCAAGGCCCCTAGGCACAGCAGTAGGGTACTGCCTAGGCCGACTTTTAGAACCCTGTTGAAAGCCTTGATTTGAGACTTTTTTCCTTCCAAAAAGAAAATTGAGCTTCTGATTTTTTATATTTTTAGAATTGATTTTTTCCCTCCCCTTTTTATCATCTGCACTTCCATTTTTTGTCTTTATTTATTTAATTTACAATATTCGCCTTACATGAATTCATTTTTGAACACATGTCAGGCAATAGTGTAAATTTGCATACATAAAAGACAAAAGAGGGAGTGCAAATGATTAAAAGAGGAATGCGAAAATCACTCTTTTTTTTTTTTTTTTTCTGACAAATTCACAGGGGAAGCAGAATCTCTGAATATATGTAAATTGATACAGAAAATCCTCATTAGGCTAAGTTGCTTTTTATTCTACTGGTCAAATATGCATTTGTCAATTGCAATGGACTGCTTTAACCTTTTTATGATTTGTTGATTGCTGGAGCAGCTGCAGATTTGATGGGGTGACACAGCTTTAAGATGATTAGAAGGCCCTTAAAGGTTAGTGTTCGAGTCTTGACTGAATGTTTGAAACTAGTAAGTCTAATTTTGCTATCAGCACTTACACTCCCACTGATTCACGCACTTACCTACGTGGAAAGTTGGTGGGTCCCACTCCACTTCTCCCAGCACAAACGCAATTCCCAAATTCAAAAATTCCGGAATTCTTGAATCAGTGATATACTATCTCTCTTTCAAAACACCACCCACCCAATCCACAATCTCCTCTCTTCTCTCTCAACACACCACTGCCAACGGCTACCCCAAAAATGCCCCCACCACCACCAATACACCACCACCATCTCTTCTCTCTCACAGGTATCCCTCTCCACTAATCTACATTTGATTCTTTCACTAATGTGCACACACACAGAAAATAGGTTTTTTTTTTTTTTGTAGTTTTCAAAAAATTAGGGGTTTTAATTAGGGTTTTTGATTCTGATGGTAGTAGTTGTAGATGTTATTGTTTCTTTTGGCTGTTGATATGTTGATCTATCCTTCTGTCTATTGCTGGTGTTTCTCTCGTGTTAGTTTGTACTTCTTGTAAGTGTCAGTTTACTGTGGTAATACGTTGCAAATTGATCTTGTTAATTAAATTTTTCTTGGTTTCGGTAATTGCTAGCGAGTTTGATAGTAGTCATCACACCTTCTCACTCTACTGGTCTACCCAGTTGCAATCTCTGGATTTTTACTGTCATCTTAACGAGTTAACCCTCTCTGTATTCTGGTTTGGATCTTCGGCTCTCAAATTTGCCAATTTTGCGCACGCTGCGTTTACCGATGATGTATTTGAACCCTTGGGTTGCTGCATTCTTCACTGGAAAGTTCGCAGGTTGCTGGCTGTATTTTGTTTTGTGGAACACTAAAAGCTTGCTGCGATATCAATTATCCCCTGCCAATGTGAGTGCAATACGTAGCTCAAAACGAATCTGCAACTGGTCTTTGTCATTTGCTCCATTCATTTCAATTATTTACTTGATAGATTTTTTTGACCACTGCATGCTAATCGCTCAAACCACCTTTACCCTAGGAGAATTTGATGCAATGCAAAGTTAAGTTGGTGCTTGCATTTTATAATCATTTAGAGTTGTTTCTTGCATTTTATAATCCAATACTTGGAATTTGATCCTTGCATGTTATAATCCGTGTCTATCCTTGCTTTATTGGGTCTGATGATCTTCATATTCTAATGGTTATGTTGATTCTTAATCTGAAAAATGATTTTGTTCCTTACAAGTGTATTCAAGTTTGATATAATTTGACTAATGGTGGATAAATGTTAAATGCTACTGATCTTTCAATTGGGGCAGATTTCTGTTTTTGATTTTCTATAACCAGGTTTCTGCGTAAATGTATGGTGTAGTAATGCAGTTTTTTGGTGCTTCCATTCCCATTCCCATGTCCTTGTTTAATCTAGTTTGAAGATGTTTGGATCCAATGCTTCCATTTCTATATGTGGTGCTGGTTTTTGATGATACTAGTCCGAATGTGCTGGTTCTTTTGCTGATCTTATTTGCAAGTGCTGGACTGGGAAAGCTTTGATGATAGTATGATACTAGTCCAAATGTGCTGGTTCTTTTGCTGATCTTGTTTGCAAGTGCTGGACTGGGAAAGCTCACAAGCTCTATATTTGCAGGTGCTGGAGTCGGAAAGCATACAGACCAAGGCCACAAAGTCCCCAAGAACTTGTTTTGTTGGTGCATAGCGAAATCGGTGGGAAAAAAAAAACCTTACACTAGGAAACCAGTGCAAATCCGGATTTGAACTATGTCAATAGGCTAATAGCTTTTGAACTCTTATTTTGTGCTGATGGGGAATGTTCCCGCGTGAACTTCGTTTATTTTGCTAGTAAATGGGTGTTGTGCCCTCTTGAGCTTGTAAATTATTTTGTTGTGTAGTATGAAAAGTGGTGACTATAGTATTTTTTTAGGGAAATTTATATAAATGGTCCTCCTAGTTTTATTTGAGTCTCATTTTCGTCCTTTAAGTATTAATTGCGACTCTTTTGACCTTCAAGTTTGGTTTTCGTATCAAATTAGTCCAATTGTTAAACTTCTGTCAGCCAAACTAGATGGAAAAAATCAGATTGATGGCAGTTTGGACATTGCAGTTTGTACCAAATTGGTTCAATTGATAATGTCTGTTAGCCAAATTGAAGGTCAAAAGAGTTCCAATTGTTTTTTAAAGGATGAAATTGAGACTCAGGTGAAACTAGAAGGATCATATCTATAAATTTCTCCTTTTTTTAATCTATAATAACAATACCATTATTGTGCATATCGATGCTCTGAACTGTTAATGAAGAAATCATGGTATTGTGCACATAAATTGAATTGGATTTCTAAACCTGTTTTCTCTTATCTCATTTGGCTTTGATTTGGGAGCAAGGTTCTGCATCAAGGTATAGGGTAGCCATTGTTTCAGTGGTATTTTGAGAGTAGCTACTTTGTGTATATCGTTAAATGTTAAGTTTGTACCAAATCCTCCTCTGTTCATGCTCCCAATGATTAGGGACTACATGGATTCTGTTGTGTTATTTTTCATTTTTACAATGGAATCCCTAGTATGCAATGGAACTCTTATACATATAGCAAGCATGTTGGATACAGCTGTGTCCTAGTTTTTTTTTTTTTGGAAATAACTTGTCGACATATTCTTGTCGTGTCAGCATATCCGTGTTGTGTTGTGTTGTAAATCCGCATCCATTTCAGTCCATAGACATACCAGTTTTCACTCCAGTGGGGCAATAGAAACTCCCGTTCCGTTTTTTCCAAAAATCTTTTTTTTCAAAAAAAAGATAATTTCAAACTCAAATATAACGAAAATGAAAAATAATTTTTTAATTTTTTTTACACCGTTTAAAAGATCTCAATGAGATCTATCAAATAAGATCCATATTAATAGGAAAATTATTTGCATAAACACATAATTTTTTACCTTGAAATTTACTTTCTTTTCAAAAAACCCACTTTTTAAAAAAGTGGAACGGCATCTACCTACACACGTTTATGGCTGCTAAAGCAAGCTATTGACTGCCATTAATCAAAGCCTACACTTGACACGGAACATTTCTTGTAAATTTTTTAAGAGATCATAGTTGCTAGCAATGTTTTGAAAACCCGAACGGTAAGAGAACAAGAGAGGAGATTGGGCGAATGGGTCAGTGGTTCAACCGCGGGTGAACTGTTATTTAATCGTGATGTCATATATATTTACTTAAATTGTGATATATAAAAATATGAGTGGGAAAAGGTAAATGGATCTAAGCTATGTGACTATACTTCACAGCAATCCCACACCGCTTGCTAGAGTGAAGGGGGTTTCTTCCTTTATTAGCCTAGAGCTGCTCACCATCTTTCGACGGCGGTAGCCTTTCGATGGCGTTTCTCATGAACGCACGGGAGGTCTTAAAAACTCCCCCTCAAGAAGTAAAACCAAACACGGGGCGCCAACATACTCAAACTCCCCCTCAACAGATTCCAAAAAACACAATATGTGGTGTGCAATGCCTTGATCCCTTAAGCTTTCTAATTGACACTTGTCAATGGACCGGATTGAATTTGAATATGACAAATTCGAATTCAATAATGCTCAAATCCGATCCGAATTTCATAAATTCGATAGTGGTAATCTGAATTTGAATCTGTAAAATCGGATATCAAATCTGAAAACATTTTTACTTGAAAAAATTTAGCAAAAAATATATTTAAAAATTTTTAAATAAAAATACAAAATTTTAAATTTACTGTTTTTCTTTTAAATTTTTAAAAAAGATTTTTAAAAATAAAGTTCAGATTGGATTGATAATAAATCTAATCCGATTCATATTTGGATTACCGGATTGATATTATCGGATTCGAATTGGATCCGGTCCATTGACAGGCCTAGTGACACCCAAACCAACGGCCTTAGGGGCACTAGGTGTAGAGAACACCCCCAACAAACTTACTTTTTCTTTTTTTTTTTGCCAAAGGTTAGGATAATATTATTGATAGGAAGAAATAACCAATACATCAAAAGGGGCCTTAGTCCTCATGAAGAGGACCTAAAAGCCAAGGGGGTGGAAAAAATTCCCACGTACGAATTCCACTCCCTCTCACTGCATTCTTGGCCACTTTGTGCGCCACAGAATTGCCATCTCTCCTCACAAAATTCACCTTCAAATCTTCAAAACTACTCCTCAGTTTGTTTACATCTGCAATAATCATACCAACAGACGAGTTCGATTCCTCCTTTCTCTGGATCAAATTAATAATTTGCTGCGAGTCACCTTCCAAATGAATTCGTGCCAGTCCGAGCTCTTGTGCAAAAAAGAGACCCTCTCTTGCCGCCATTGCTTCTGCCACCAATGGGTTTACCAAATTCCCCTAATTAATTGCTCGAGTCGCTCGGAAGGCTCCATGTTCATCTCGAAGAATCACTCCCATACCAGTCTTTTTGCCCTGAATGTCCACTCCTCCATCAAAGTTAATCTTGACCCGGCCGCATTCAGGTCTCTCCCATCTTACCCGATTTCCTGAAGGTTGTGATCTCTGCTCATACCTATCTCGTTCCATCCTCCCATTAGCTGCCAGATAATCAGTTGCATCTCGAACCGCTTCACTGCACGCCATATCTGGCCGCCAAGTCTTTTCATTAAAAACCCCATCATTTCTACATCTCCAGATTTTCCAAATTATAGGCCCCACAGCAGCCCAAGTCCCCTTGTGCTCCCTCATCCCCTTCCACCTCTCTAGGAGATTATCCCACCAGTCCAACATAGAATCCCCAAGAACAGAATCCATATTCACTCCCAAGGGGGAAATACGCCATATAATCTGAGCAAAAGGGCACCTAACAAGCAAGCACAACACTGATTCTCTATCTCCCTTACACACTGGGCATAGCACATCACTGACCAACTTTCTTCGAGCAAGAACATCTTTAACTGGGACAATATCGTGAAGGCATTTCCATAAAAATTGCTTCACTTTCCCTTGGGCCCAAACACTTTTCCAGATTTCCTTCTGTCATCCCCTATTGCTCCCTTCGCCTTCTGCCCTTGAACCCAACTGTCCCCTTTTCCGGATAGCCAATGCAGCCTCGTAACCTGACTTCACACTGTAGCAACCATTCCCACTATAATGCCAAATCAGTTTGTCAAAAGAATCGAATCGTGATAAAGGGATTCCAAGAATCGACTCAGCATCATCGGGAAGAAAGGCTTGCCATCCCAATGGCTCCTTCCAAATGTGCCTTTCACCTTCAAGAAACTGACTCACATGGAATTCTTTAGCGAAATCAGCAATCCACACTGGTTTGAGACCCCCATCCCTAGGAATCCAACAGACTTACTTACTCGAGTCAAAAAGGCTACGAAGCCAACCTAATCCACATAAGACAATCTCGGAACTATCCACTGTTTGACGCGAACACTCACTGCTTACTAGGGCAAGAGACCCGGTTACTAAGTGAAAAGCCTGAAAATCCATTAATAAAAAAACCAACATCTCAGCACATTCCTTTCTTTATGACTATTTTTTTCGTCTAAACACCCAAGAAGACAATATCATAAATGTTAAAATGGTCAATCTTTGGGGAATAAGAAAAGACCCGCTCCAGCTTCATGAGAAATGACAATTAAGGATCAGAAATATCTTTTATCGTGAACAAGTATAAGACACAGAATCAAGTCGACCATGCTACAACCAATATCACAACACACCATATGAATAGAAAAATAGAATGCACACACACAACTAATGTGTCCCTGTTCATAAACCCCATTAACAATCAACTCAATCACTAATATGATCCAGAAGTGAAAAAAAAAAAATTGATTTTTCATTTTTATTATAAAAGAAAATATGAAAATATATAAATACCAATTTTTTTCATTTGGTTTTCAAAAAGAACAGCAATCACACGAAAAAAAGAAAAGAAAAATAACACTAACAAACCGAAACCAATAAATATAAAAACAGAAGCAACGCAAACCATTAGTCTAAGTAAAAGAGAGAGGCAATGTAACCAACATAGACTAATGGTATAAGACCAAGCCTCCAAAAGTAAGGTCGGTTCCTCCAAAAGTAAGGTCGGTTCCTCCGGACGATGCACTGTCATCAAGAGGTTTGATAGGAAACACTATTGCCATTGTTTTTTAAAAAATGGCTAAAAGTTCATTCTTGTTGGCATAGAATTTTACCTACAAAATTTGTTGGGTCGCTATGACGTGGCCAAAGGTGCGTCGACAATCGTTTTTGCCAACGAGAAGTCTACGCATGGGTAATGAATGAGCTTTAGCAACTACTTTCAGTGTTGGCATGCAAAAGGTCCAAGCTGCGTTGGTAATTGTTGTGCGTTGGCAAAAGTCAAGAAAAATAGGGACAACATTTTACTTTTGCCAACACGAGGAGAAACTTTATCGACGGCTTTCTTCGTCGATGAAGGACTAAGCTTTACCAACGCAAATTGCTCATTGCCAAGAGCACCATTGACACTATATTATAATTTTATTTTTTCCTATACTACTTTTGCTGACAACTAAAATGCGTGGGCAAAATAATTTATTTGTATGTTCCATACCTTTGCCCACTGTTAATTATGTTAGGCAAAATTTTTAAAATATTCATAAATTGAATTTGGAGCTCAATTTTCTTAACACGTTGATGCCTATATTTCAACCAAATCAATCCCAAATGTATCCAAGAACATCTCAAAAGTAACTAACATTCTACAATATCCAGAAAGGAACTATGACAATGCATTTCAATACCCAAGAGTAATTTACCAAGCCTACCATATCCAAGTATCCTAACAACAAAGCTAATATAAAAAATTAAAAACATAAAGTGATTGAGTTGCATTGCATTGCCTTGCCAAAATCACTAGGCAAAGAATGAAACAAGAGTCCTAAAAACATAAGGCGATTGCATTCTCTTGCCTAACACGTCCACCATCAATCTGTCAACAATTACGGGGGAAAAAAAAATTCAATAAGAAGTGCATTTGCTAATTAACATTACACCCACAATGTTGTGCAACTTTTAATATACTCGAAAGTGCACGAATCGTACTGAAGTATAGTTTAGCAAGTGTGAGGTCGAATTCACGGGGATTATTATAGTGGAATGCAATTGAATAGCTCTTGCCATCTAAAATTAAATTTCCTAATCTAGTTCAACAATATTTTGTTCGGGTTGAGAAAAATAAGCTTACAAGAATAAAAAGTACTTAAAGTGATGATAAAAATAGAAGGGCATTGGAATCCATTACATGCATCATATCTAAAATATTTATGTTTCTCAACTCTCCAATTTCTCTACACAATAAGTTGGCAGCAAAGTTCTTTTATTGTGGAAAATATACAAGACAACTTTTTTTCTTAGCTTTTACTATTCTAGTTCTTCTTTTGCCAAACATGTGTATAAAATCAAAACATTCATTGAATCCATCAAAGCATAATTTATGTCCGTTTTTCACAAATCATAAATTGAATCCAACAAAACACAATGAAAATCCAATTTTAATGGTTCGATGAAAAATAGGCAAGTGAACTAGAAGAACTCTTAACAATTTAAACCATGTTCTTGTTTGGAGAAATTAAGTCACATAAATAAATAGATATTTAAGCACATAATCTCATCCTAGCCCTAACTAATTTAGCTACTCATAATCGAAATATAAGACAATAAGTGAAAACAACTTTATTGAAATGCATAAATCAAACTTACAAGCAATTGTCCTCCTTGATTTCTTTGATCACAAACTATCAAAGAATAAGAAGAAAAAAAAGAACCAAAAAAAAGTAGAAAAATGGAGTGTGGGATTTTTTTCAATCTCTAGCTCACTCCCTCTTTCACTGCCGAAGTTTTTCTCCTTTTAAAGAGATATAATGATGCCTTCTAGAAAGAGTCAACGTAGTTGTCTCGTTGATAGAAATAAATGAAAGGAGTAATGGGGGAAGAAATTAGGAAGAGAAATAAAAGAGATAGGGGTTTCAGGAGATAGTAATGAGCAGCAGCTGTACGTAGGAAAGAAAATTATCCCATGATCCTCATGGTGGTACAATTGAGAACAATTATTCGGTGCTTTGCGCTCTTGCTTTTTACAAAAAAAAAGCATAAAAAGAATCACTTCTTATTAGGTCTTGAACTCTGAAACCTTTTTGCTTCTCGTACACCAATCTTTGCCACTTGAGCTAAAAGAATACTTGTTTCAAGTTGCTCCAAGTTTATTACTTATTCTTGCTCTTTAGGTTTCAATTTATTAAGCACTCTTTTTTGATGCCTGCAAACATAAAAATAATTAAAAATAAGATTATTTAGATAGAAAATAGGTTTAACAAAGTAGGAGTACTAATTTAAAGGTTGTAATGTACACTAAAACGTGTACATCACACAACACTTCCAAGAAGAAATGTGAAATGTAAGACAGAGAAAACAGAGAAGAATTAATATACAAAGTGGTCATTGTAGGTGGACAAAAACTACCCTATGCTAATAGCAACACGTTGGTATAACGGCTTCACGTGCTTCTCTACCGGAATCCTAGCTTCTCCTCGAAACCCTAATCTGTAAAATAGACAAGGGTGAGTGCACATATACCTCTTGTCGGCACAGGCCCTCCTATGCCTAAATTAGTATCACGTACTAGTGTAAAACCCTAAATATCAATAGAAAAATTGTAGTGTATTGCTTACCTTTACCTCTAGGTATACCTCGTATTTATAGATGTACGTGTGCTTACTGCTTAATTATCCTTGTTGCTCAAGATTTCCTATCTCTTATAAGAAACCCAACCTGGGAAATTTTGGACTCTCGTTCCCTTACCAAATCACTTTGGAGTCCTGGAGTCCTTTAAAGACTCCTTTCCATAGCCAGCCGAACATCCTACCTTCATTAGGAGGCTTGTGCAGATCCTTTATTCGCGGGACCTGGAATCTTCTAGAATAGTCCTACCGCCTTAACCCTCAAGGCTGCTTTTCCAAGAGTTCTTTCTCTATTTGGCCATTCATTGCCGAACATATTACTTCCTTCGGTGACCTTTCATGTCATCTGTCTGTTTTGCTGACCACCACCCTCATCGGCGGCGTGATCCATTTCAAGTTCCGTGTGGTCCCTTGTACTACGTGCTCGGGTGCTAATTATACTTGTTCGGGAATACCTCTCTACAATTTCTCTCCAATTTTATTCGTTATTTTTTATTCAAATGATGAGAGAAGCTTCCCAGTACTGAGTAAAATCATATTGCTCCTCAATTTTATATCGGTCAAATTCAAAATTCGTGCATCTCTCTATCCGTTGCCAAACATCCCATCATTTGGGCAGACTTTTCCTACCCTCGCCTTTACATGCAGCGCGATCCGTACTGTTCTCATTTAATGCGAATGGACGTTACGTGAAATGAGACGCACAAACAGCATTTGGGGTGACGTTTTGCTACACAAAATAGGCCCAATTGAAATTTGGGAGTTACAATGTAACACCCCAATTTTTCAACGAATTTCGGAAGCATTAACTCTAAAATACATTGAATTTTACAAACTACTAGGCCCCCATTTGTCGTTATACAAAATTTACATTAAAAAAATACAAAAAAATAAATCTAACATTTATTTAAATGTCTTTAGAGCAACTCTAGTCTTGATACAGATCCCAAGCATACTCTGTCTCCTCTCTTGATATTTCTCTTGTGTTAAACAGCTCCACTATTGAACCCTGCACCCTCTAGCAAATTGATCGCCAAAACAATCGATTTATCAGAATACAAACGTATCCGTGAGTAATAATTCACCCAGTAAAATAATCCCAATCCAATCAACCCCTTACTCTACAATTAGCAAATCAACAATATAATAATTTATAATACACAAAATGTATAGAATAATAGCACATCATCTTTTTAGTTACTATCCATCATCTTACATGTAATCTAAGGATCCTCTTCACAAGAACCTTTCCTCCCACATCCACTAACTACAACCGTCTCATGGGTCCACTATTCCTCTTGCTTATCCTGTACCAGGGTCCAAGGTGAGCTCACCTAAGTTATGTACCTAGTATGTTCTCACTTAAGACCATTACAGGAGGATTGAGTCATCCCATGACGTATCGTACATTAGGGTCGGACATCCACTACCCCACGCTAACTATAACCGTCTCATGAAACTCATTCCCTTCCTCAAAGAAAAACTTCCCATGACGTATCATACATTAACGTCTCACTAACTATAACCGTCTCATGGGACCCATTCCCTTCCTCGAAGAGAAACTTCCCATGACGTATCATACGTTAGTGTCACAATATATCTCATCACTGGGGCCCGCAGGTAACCCATTTCAACACAGGGCCTCATTGGTTACCCTTGCCATCACCATGGCTCAAATCACAATGCACACAATCACTCTTCCAACAATTAACCAATTTTCATTTACTTAACATCGTCTACGTGAGTCTCTACGTGAGTCACTACTCGTAACCACCCAGGAATCTAAGTTCATTCTAGCACTTACAATATGATATAATCAATAACAACTCAATTCATAATATGATACAGTTCAATGAGATAAAAAGTACATATCAAATAATATTGTGTGAGTAAGTAAACACATAATATTTTATGATTGGACCAATGCCCTTAAGGTTTGTTGAACAAGTAAATTAATTATAGCTTTTATTAATTTTAAAGGTGCCGTTAGCAATTTCGTAGACCTAAAGGCTCTTTTAACAACTCTTATAGACTAACAAAAATTTAATGTATTGTTTGTTTTTTTAATAAAGCCCCTTAAGATCTTAAGTTTAATTATTGGTTTACGGCCGCCTAATTTCATTTAAGTAACTTTTTAAAAATGTCGACAAACTTATAATATGTAAGTCCTTTGTTAAGATGCTAACCTTCACTACCTTAGTATATTACTTTTCGTAAACACTAGAATATTAAAGGGTAATGTTATATTTTTTTTTTTTTAAAACTAGAATATTTTACTAACTAATTTATCACGTTCAACGTTTTACTTAGTAATTAAGTACACACTCCATTTTTCACATTACATGGCATTATCATTTTATTCACCACAAGCCTACCTACTGATTATTAACAAGATGTAAAAATCTATAGTTATTCTAAATACAATGACTACTTTCTATTTCTATCCTCCATTTGTAAATTTTATCATCTGCTTCTAACATGATCATTATCATAATAGCAGTAAAGTTTAGGTAATGTATACCTACACACATTAATATCAATCAAAAATATTACACAAAGGCTTTCTAGTCATAACATGCATTTGTCAACCTAAACATTAAATGTACAAGTAGTGGTAAAATAAAATAAAATAAAATAAAAACCAACACATAGTTTAGGGCCGAACTTGGATCTAAAGTAAACGCAGGGGGGAAACTGTAATTTCTGTGTAAAATTTTTAAAAACAAAAACGTGAAGGTTACCGACTACAGTAGCATTCTTGAAAAGCAGAGTATTTCGGTTTTGTATAGGATTGGTGCATGGGGTCGTTTTCATCCGTTTCAAGCCATCAAAAACATTAACTAGGAACTAAATATACTTAGGAGAAAGTAGGAGAGCAATTCTCCTACCTCAGTTCCAGCCCAAAAAAAACGAGTAACGATTCTGGACAGTTTTAGACCTTCGGAGAAGACAACGGTGACGAGGGACCTCGGGGCAGCATTGGACTGTGGTGGTGGTGATTTTAGAATGTTTGTTGATGGGTGGAATGATTGGAGATCTGAATTTGTAGAGTGGTGGAATATAAAAGGGATGTGAGAGAGTGGAATTCAAGAGAGTTGAGGGAAAGAGGATACTTATAATAATAATAGGATAGGGAACAAGTGCCACATTTGATGGGTTTTCAATTCTAATGTATGCAGACGCGCTTACGAGAGTGAGAGAGAGAGAGAGAGAGAGAGAGAGAGAGAGAGAGAGAGAGAATCCCTTAAAATGCGGGGTGGTAGAGTATGAGAGGAAAGTGGAGAGTTAGTTCGAATAAGATTCTAGTTAGAGTTTAGATAAAAATGATAAGAGATGAATATGGATGAATATATATCTAAAGTATATATATCATATATATTTAAATGGGTAATATCAATTATATATGTAATCATGTATTTTAATTATTCAATCTAATTAGTTATTGATTTAGGAATTTAACATTGTAAATTTGTATTAAAAAAAATTGGTTCGAAAATCCATGTCACACACAAAATAGGCCCAAACGGTGGAATTACTCATTAGGAACACTAAGGCATTTTTTAAAAAAGAAAAAAGAAAATAAGGGACGGCCAGAAGAATGTATTGCACCGATCCAAAAAAAGAAAAGGAAAGAAACGCAGTAAGCTGCAACGCTTCATGCTTCACACTTGAGGAGTCGAAGGTAAGGGAAGACAAAAATTGATGACCGTGGACAGAAAATACTTGCATACGGAATTCTTTGATAAAAAATTATTTGCGGTCAACCATGTCTCAAGAAAGATTAAATGGATTGGATATATTATCTATCGAGAAGGAGTTGGTGAAGCAGCTTAACTATGGAGACTTAATTAGTACATTTGTAGCAAAAAGTGCAAGAAGACTAATCTTCAAATGAGGGATTTTGAGGTATTGTAATAGTTGCATTTTTGGGGGGGATAATTATATATGCTTCTATTTTGTAATGATAAGTCTTTTGTAATGATTTTTTTTATGAGACTCTTTGTAGACCACTTTTGTATGAAAAACATAGGGAGGCCTCATTCAAGATCTTTACTTTCGGCCTCTAAAACTTATGAGCCAGCCATGCACACATTACTATGTGTGAACCCCACATATATGTAAGAAATTGTCTAAGTTATTGTGTTTGGATCGTTGTGCTAGTAACATTGTTGAAAATTTAAACTACTATCTCCAGGAAAGTATGAAACGCACTAATAGAAGTATGTTAACTACTTGTCTTTTTTCCATTAAAAACTAGGAAAATTTTCAAAAAAGCTCCTGAACTTTCAGGAACTTTACAAAAAAAAATACTCCCTCTGTCCCAATTTAATTGTTATTTTTGGGAGTTCGTGCCACTTTTCAATTTATTATATCTCGTAATTTATAATGTTTTAGATGATTTTGAAAATATAGTATTATAGAACAAATCGAGATCTATCAAACAATATCCATATTGGATATAAAATTCATTACCAATTTAAAAATATAACTAATTTTTTTATCCAATTAGAATATAACTAGAACAAGTAAATTGGAACGGAGGTAGTACTTGGAGTTTAACAAATGACAAAAAGACACCTAAACTTATCATTCTATTATCAATTAAGCCCCCGTTGTCCAATTCCGTTAATTTGCAACAGATGGAGCTAATGGAAGGCATTAACATTCCTTTGTTTTAACTTTTTACTTTAAAATTTACTTTTAACTCTTTCTTCTTTAGTATTAGTAATAATAAATAAATAACCACTCTACTAAAGCATTCATTTGTTTGAACTTGATCGCATGTGTCAATTTAACCTTTGTATGAGTTTTTTTTTTTGTCGTTATTTTTGAAACTAGGGGTGGCACGTGACACACCCCAGCTCTACATAGTTCCGCCCCTACTTGAATATTCCCTTCATCTCAGAAAATTATTCAGTCCGTAAAATGAGAACTAAAAAAAAAAAATTTAAAAAGGCACATTTTGTTTAATAAAGTACTACAAAAAGAAGCCCTAATCGGTTAACAAGTTGGTAATCTTAGGGCCACTAGGGTTATGTCCAATCGTTAACTTCAAGACCCGAAATTAGTCGAGGTGCGTGCAATCTGGCCCGGACATCCGGTTATAATTAATAAAAAAAAAAACCTGTAATCTTGCTATGATTGAGAGTTTTGTAGATATCACTATGGTCCGTGAATTCAATTGCAATATTTCTTTTGTTGATCTCCAGTCTGATACTCTTATAAGTCCTATGTGTGGGGTCGTGAGATCACATTTACTCCATTTGTTCTGAATGAACTTGCTAATCTTGCCCTGCTTCCTGTGTTTGACTACCCTCTTCCCCCTCGTACCTGTTGGACTCCGCCTATCGGAGTATGTAACTTTACCGCTGTTACTCTGAATGGTGAGTTTCAAGATTGGAAGAAAAAATTCAATCTCGATCTCAGGGTGTTCTCTATGGTTCTTATCGTCTTCTGAAATTGTTTTCTTCCGTTGAGCAATATTCCCGTACTTCTAGTCTGCTCGAAGCCAAAGTAAATGAAAATCAACTTAAATTTATGAATAAGTAATATAGTTCAACAAAACATAATTAATAAACCAGGCACAACAGATTATAAACCAAAATAAACATCTTCAAATTGTAGTTTTATTTATTTACATAAATTTTCTTTACAATTCTGTCACCGCTGGAAAAAAATTCTGGAGTTGCCCATGCTCACATTTCAGCTTACAGGTCAGGGTCATCCAGTCGATGGGTGTTGCATTGCTTTTCATCATATCGCTCGTTTCACTCCAAGTCGCTTTCCTTAACAAGGGTCTCTTCCCTTCGGCCTCATTCTATCCATTCTATTTCTCTCCATTCTTTGCGTTACCACTATCACTGGTAATGAGTCTGAATACTCCACACATAACATTCGTTCGTCCCCTTGATGCACATAATAGTTGTCCCTTGATGCTAAATTCTGGACTATTAGTGCGGCTCATGTTGTTGGCAGATGGCGAAGGCTACGATGATAAGTAATGAGGATGCCACGGAGGCCAAGGCATGCAGCAGCCCAAATGATGAACATTTTTAAGCTCTTGATGTCCTTCTCAACGTACACCATCCCAATGACTTTTTTCCAGCTCAACCATTTTATCATGGCTAGCTGAGTTCTTTTGCTACTTTGTCATTTTGGGCCAACGGATATATGGTACGTTATGATCATGCTCGGCATTTAGATTTTCAAGGATCGAGACTACCTAGCTTCTCCAATTTTGTGTCATCCTTTTTTTGTTGATTTCTTTCTGCAGCCTCTTTAGCTCATTTTGTTTCTGGAGTTCAGAAATGAGCCTCTCAACCCGTGTCTGTTGTTGTCGTGCATGCGGCTTCATCTTCCTCTTACCCAAGTTGTTTAATTACCCAATTCTCGAAAGCCGACGAACACCACAAAATCAAACTTAGCATGTAGACTTCACCAAACAGGAGATATTCATTGGCAATCCATCGATTCATAGAAAATTAAAACCTATCTCGAACCAGTACATGATGCTTCACATATATTCTCGATTCGTTGAGTATGGTGGGAAACAAAAAAAAAAAACCTATGTATTTTAATAGGGACTAATAGTTACTACGCCATTATTTTCTCATTTGACGTACTTTTGTTGTAAAATATAAAGTGGTATTCTTAAAAGCCTTATTTTCCAGCCAATTAGAAAAATGAAAGGTAAGAAATAACAAGGCAATGTTTATTGAATCAAACAGATTCTTTTCTTATACATAATAATCTCTATCCTGGAGCTTAAAAAATGAGTTGATCAAATCATCATAATAGTCAGAATTTAATGACATGACAAAGTGCACGGTTCTTATCTAGCAATAGTTCTGATTGGACCATAGATGAAAGGGACTCCATTCATTTCTTATTTAGCAATAATTCTGATTGGACCATCACTTATATACTTTTTGTGAGGCTTTGGAGTCCCCATAGTTCTACGGGATACATATTTAATTTTCCCCAATTAGCATGACCTCTAGGGTAGTGGGTCCCTTAAAAAATATAGGATTCAAAATCTTTCATAATACGAACGTACTTCTCATAACCATTCACAT